>PVJL010008935.1:0-61906 GCA_004026885.1 Lyroderma lyra
TTTTTTTCCAAAATTGATTTGCTCTTTATTTTGTGTAAAATCTGTGAAAACAATGCTTGAATTAAATTAGATTTATAGATTAATTCAGGAAGAATTGCCATCTGTACAATATTGGATCTTCCTATTCATAACATAGCAAAACTTGTCATTTATTTAAATTTAAGTTCTTTGCCTTAAATAAAGTTTCTATCATTTCTTTATAATAATCTTTTTTATATCCTGAAAAATAAATAAGGAAAACACAAACAGCCCAATGACATATGGGCAAAGGCTATGAACAGAAAGTACGTACAAGTAGAAATCCTGTTGCCCGTAAACATGAGAAGATGCTCAATTGTATTACTGGTAACCAAGGGAAGGTAAGCTAAATCAAAATCCCATTTCATAACATTTCAGGACAAATATTTAACTGTTCGACAGTATCAAGTGTTGGAAATGATGTTGAACCTTTAAACTGTACTGGTGGACATATAAATTGATATAACCACTCATGAATATAATTTATATAATTGAAAATGTTCATACTACTTAGTAATTCTATTTCTCTCTTTCTTAAGAAACTTCTGCACAATTTGAAAGGTAATTGTTATTATAAAAAAGCTGAAACAACTTAATCATCTTTAGACAAAGAATGACTAAACTGTAGTTTAATTACACAATGTAATTCTATTTAGCAGTTAAAATAAAAATCATCAGCTCTCCATTCAAAATCATAATATGACTGATCAAAACAAGTTGCAAAAGTGAGGTATGATTTGCGTAGTTTTTACAACACAAAATAGTAGTATATATGTTGTTAATGGGTAAATATATGAGTAATAAAACAACAAAAGTTTACAAAAATGACAAAAATCAGCTTTAGAATAGTAATTATTTCTGTGGAGAAAGGAAGGGTGGAAAGAAAGGAAAAATGGGCTGGGGTTTTACTGTAAAATTTTATATTGTAAAAAGAAAACTGAAATAAATATGGCAAAAATTAATATCTTGTCAAATATGAGTCTATTATAATGTATTCTGGAATTTTCTGTGTGTTTGAATTACTTCACAATTTGCAAAAAATCTTAGATTTGGAGCTACTTAGTAATAGATTTTTAGATGTAGTAACAATAGACTTCTAATCTAACTTCATTTTACATATAAACACAAATACTTCTGAATTGTAAATAAATATGGGCATTTCCAGGAATGCAACTACCGTATAAATCAAGGCAAGATTGGACTTGGATTTACTCAGAACTTTGTTAAGGTTTTTCCTCATGTGGAATAACAGTCATTATGGCAATGATGTCTGTGGTATTTGTATTACAATGCAAAATACCTTTGTCAATTAAAATATGTAGCTGTTAGGATTCCACACATGGGTTCAAGCAAATCACTATTTCATTATAGTATCTAGGATAGCCATTAACATATTGAATTTTACACTTCATCAATGTAAATATTATATAATATTAGCAATCATAACTATGCAATGATAATTATTAGAAATTACTTTCATTTTGCCTATCCATCTTAGCTAGGCATTATGTTTATTTACAAAAGAGTATGTGTGAAGGTAGATGATATTATCTATGGATTTTACTTCAGAATAGGAAAGGCATGTCTGAAAGGGTTGAGAGCATTAGTCTGGCCTCATCCTCTATCTCCCCACTCATTTCCCTCCTTACACGCAAGATCTTCAAGAAATCAAGTACGTTTGGATGGAGACAAAGGCTGGAGCTGGTTCAGGAAGATGAATTGGGGGAGATAGACTCCTTGAATCTGGGAAGAAGGGGAGGTGACAGTTTCTACAGTAACAGAGACCTCTCCCTGCTCTCACTATCATGTAGCTTTTGAGGTAACACAACTTGGGAGAGATGTGGGTGCTTCCAAGAGCTACATGTGTAGCCACAATGATGGCTGAGTACTGATGATTAGCCAACCACACAGTGAGCCTTAGTTGAAGGCAGTTTAATTTTATTTGGAAAAATATAAGGAAATATTTATTTGGAAAAATAAGGAAATAACTAGGATTCATGAAATTGATTCTATCTGTTTGGATAGTATCACACAATATGAGAGAACAGAAAAGAATTAATATTGACTGTGCGCCTCAGTAATTTTGGCTTCAGGATTATCTTTTCCCTTGGGCCTGGCTGGCCAGGCAGCATTTCTTACGGCAAGCTCCCATTCTTTCTGATCAGTACTTATCCTATCTCCCATCTTCGTTCCATTCTCTATGCATGCAAATCTCTGTCTCCTTTGCCCACAGACAAAAATCTGAAAAGTCCTTGGTCTTTATCAAGTAGTGCAAATTAAAATTTTTATCTATCTCATTTGCTACCATGCCAGACTACTTCTGGAGACCATCTTACGTAAATTAAAAGGTTCATGAAAGAAAGGCCTTCCCTCATGAAAAGTTACTTTACCTCAGAAATTTCTTATCCTGTTCCTGGAATCAAAATTGTTGCAGAAATTTGGGGGAGTATAGTTTATAGGAAATAAAGAAAACTTAGAGAAAGAGACCCCTGGAAAGAGTCTATATTTTAAGAATGTCAATTCATCCTCTAAGTTCCAGATGAATCAAATGTTAAACATTTTTCAAATCTATAATAAAACTAAATCATAATTTATCTGGATAGTTACGCAACCTCATTTGTTTTGAATTTGACTATCAAAAGTTAATATTCGTTGTGTTTAAGAAAAGTCAAAATAAAATGGTTTAAAAATGTATAGCAACGATGACAGCACAGGCTTACATTTTAATTTAATGAAAGGCTCATAGAAATGTAAACAAAGCTGAAGACTTCAATATATAAAAGGATAGAAATTAGGACAATTAACCAAAGAAGAAATACCACTAGTTAATAATTACAAAGAAAGTGTTCAAACTCTAATAATCAAATCAATTAAGAGTTTTTTAAAAGACCCCTTTTTACTTTCAAACTAGCAAAAATAATTATTTTAATGTATAACAACACATTAGTGAGTGAAATAGCACTCTTCCATATCAATGAGCGGTATATAAATATAACTTTTGTAAATTACTCATGAAGTTCCTTATAATAGTTTAAATGTTTTAGTGTAATGACTCTATTTTAGAGGAATTTATACCAAGGGAATAATCCTAAAATTTACATACGAATTTATTCATTGTAACATGAATTATAAGATCAAAACTTCAGAGAGAAATCTCCACACACCATAGTATAGTAAATTCATTCCATGGAATAGTAGGTAGTTATTTTTAAGTGATATTTAAAATAGGCTGATCGGATGTACTGTTTTAAATGGGACAGAAAATAATGGTACTGTCCCATTTCAAATGGTATTCATGGTCAGCCTCATCTCATTGGGCCAAGTTGTCACTAGGCTGACCACACATACCATTTGAAACGAGACAGTACCAGTGTTTTCTGTACTGTTTAAAATGGTACATCTGGTCAGCCTAATTTAAAAGGATTCTATAACAACATGGAAATGCTTGTAATAGTAAATGAAAGGCAATGTTGGTCAATAAAAATATTAAAATGTGGCTAACCTAATGGTTGATTAGGAAAGCAAGCATTCAAATACAACAAGATGTCACTATACCCCCACCAGATTGACTAAAATTAAACAGACTGAAAAAGCCAAATGTTGATGAGAATATAGCACAATGAGAACCCTAACACATAGTTTATGGCAGGGAAAACTGGTACAACACCTGTTTGACACCATCTAAGAAGTCAAAGATATATAAACCCAATTACCTAGGAATTCCCCCAGAGAAACTCCTCCACATTAGTGCCAGGGTACAAGAATGTACAGGAATACTCAAGGCAGCAGTGTATAGACTAGCCTGAAACTGAAAATGCCCATCACCAGTAGGATGGAGAATTGTGGATTACATGTGCTGTGATGTGCAACACAATAAAATGAATAAACGAGAGTTAAACAACAAAACATAGATTATTTTTGCAAACATAATGTTGAATGAAAGAAGCAAGTCATGAAAAAAGGTGTTTATTATTCCATTTATATAAAGTTGAAAAATAAATGAAACTAAACTATGTTGTTTAAAGATACATGCAAAGGTGGTAAAATCTATAAAGAAATACAAGAACGTGATTATAGTAATAGGATGAAGGCTTTGGAATGGAGAAGAAAATGTAGGAAAATGGAGGTCTTCTCTGGGTCTGGGAGTATTCAATTTCTTGACCTGGAATATGATTACATATGTGAGAGCCCTATGGTATTTTTTAAACTGCACACATGCATTTTTATATATCATGTAATACATGTTATATGTAATGGGTTGAATTGTACCCTCTCCCCACCCCTAAAAACGAAAATATGTTGCAACTCTAATCCCTAATACTTCAGTATATGACCTTGTTTGAAAATTGGGTTGTTGTAGATGTACGTAGTTGAGTAGCAACAGGATGAGCCCCTATTGCAGTATGACTCGTGTGGTATATAAAGACACATAGTAAGATAGGCATGTGAAGACATAGAGACACAGAGAGAATGTCATGTGAAGGTGGAGACAGATCTTGGGGTGACACGTCTACAAGCTAGGGAACACCAGGGACTACCTGCCGTCACCAGAAGCTAAGAGAGACATGAGACAGATTCTCCCTTAAAGCCCTCAGAGGGAGCCAACCCAACCGACACCTTCATTTCAAACTTCTTGTCTCCAGAACTGTGACCAAACTTCTGTTATTTTAAACCACCTAGTTGGTGGTACTTTGTTATGACAGCTGGAGGAAACTATTAATAATACATTATATTTCTGCCTTAGATATATATATATATATATATATATAGATATAGATATATATATATATATATATAAAATTTCCAAACATTTATGTTATGGTCTTTAATTTCTTGAATAAATCACAAAATCTAAAATAAAACAGTCACATCATCTTACTTTATATATGCCCTGGAAATAGAAAGGCACTGAAAGACACAGTTCAAATACTATAAACAAAAGTGATCTCCTATTCATATCTAGTTGTACTGAGAGCTCAAGGATCAATTGTCAATGTCCAAGTACATTAAAAAATAAAGAACGTGGGTTGTTCCAAGGTTGGCCTGTAAAATTTTCATCCTGACCCTTTGATTCCCTTCCTTACTGGAAATTCTCCAGTGTTGGAAGTGACCCTGCATACGGTTTCTGGGAAGACATTCGTATTCATTGCATTTCACTCCAGAGAAAAGAAGGGCTGACCTGAAGGGAGACCTGACTCAAACAGGGCAGAATACTGATGAACACGGATGGCTCTGGGAATGACGATCTTTGGTTCTAACTCCACTTTCCACAAGTTAGGGAAGGTACTGAGAGTCTCAGAGTTTACAGAGCAATGTGCTTTTGAAAACCTCACTGGGGGGATGATTTCTGTATAGAACACAGAGCATGCTTGTAGCCATATTGCCTTTCTCAGATACGTTCCATATGATCAGAGAATGCCATAAGAAAGGGCATAAAGGGGCCATACCTGGTGAACAGATTTTTCAGATTAACAAAATGCAACATGATTTCTACTTTGAAGTTTTCAAATACCTAAAGAGAGCAAAGTATAGAAAAATTTTCTTCTAGAAAACTGATGAGTTGGAATAGCACAGTGGTGAGAGATTTTGAAGCCAGGTGGCCTGCTTGCCAACGTTCAGTGTATTGCTTCTTAGGTTGGTGTACTTTTTAGCCTAAATATGAATTTTTTCATCTATAAAATCAGGGTAAAAATTGCACTTGCTGCAAAGGATTGCAAGATTTGATGAGGTGATATATGAAAAACATATAGCTCAGAATGTTGCACATGGTAAGTGCTTAATAAATTTTTGTTGTTAGCATCATCATCATCATCATCATCATAATCTCTCCAGATTTATACTTACAGTAGCTATATAAACTTCCAGTAGAATTGATAATAGAGTAAGCCCCCTAAGGGGTCATTTGGTTCGCCCCATTAAATTATGCTGAGAAGAAAAATTTCAGCTTCTCAAGTTGACCATTCTAGTATTTAGCATTCCCTATAAGAAAAATAAAATTCAGTTCAGTTTCCTGGTTTATTAAATAAGGGGTTGAATTAAATAATTTCTAAGGAGTTTTATAAGCACTAAAATTTTGTATTTCTAATAGCCATTGTCAACTCTAAATCAAATAGGTCACAATCTCTAAATCACTGTCTTTCGATGGGTATTTCTATTATACTAGCCTCCACCCCTTTCAAAGCCAAAGGTGACAGTGAGGCTAGTTTGCTGGTCTAAGTGTCTGTGGCCTTTGTTTCTCCCCCAGCTGTGTCCCAGGGGAGGCTCACAGACTTGCGTGGCTCCAATACTGTCAGTCTCAGTCAGAGGGCTGGGCAAATTCCATGCCGCTAAAATTTGCTTGGCCCAAACTTTCACGTTTTCCTGCTTTCCAAGAGAAAGCAAAACATGATTTTGTGAAACTTTCAAAGAAACTGATGATTTTTAAGGTCACTTGTATGAGCTTCAAACGTTGTGATATAACCTTTGTTTTCAATGATATTTTCTATTTTATTGATAAAAGCTATTAGTTATAGGAACCACTTTGTATTTCCTGATCCACCTGGGAATAAGAACTAAAAACTCAACAATGCTCCAGCCTCCCAGTCCCCACCCTCCCTCCCCCCACATCCCCCACATCCCCCCCACCCCACGCCCCCCCCATCCGGGTACGTTTGCCACTTGTCCAGGAGATGGCACTGTTGTTTCAAAAGAGCGACTTCCATGGGGGCCGGAAACGGAACTTGAAGCAAAGGAATAACGTGTGGCAGTCCGAGGTTAACAGGGAAGCAGCGAGAAAGTTCGATTTAATAAACCTTGGGTAGAATGGTGGAATAAGTTTAAAGAATTGACTTCTTCAATCTTCCCTTCTAGGAGCAAATGTGAACATGAAGACCAACAACCAGGACGAGGAGACACCCTTGCACACAGCTGCCCACTTCGGCCTCTCAGAGCTGGTGGCCTTTTACGTGGAGCATGGGGCCGTAGTGGACAGTGTGAATGCCCACATGGAAACCCCCTTGGCCATTGCAACCTACTGGGCCCTCCGCTTTAAAGAGCAGGAGTACAGCCGGGAGCACCACCTCATCTGCCGCATGCTGCTTGACTACCACGCCGAGGTCAACGCCAGGGACGATGACTTTAAATCTCCACTTCACAAGGCTGCCTGGAACTGTGACCATGTCCTCATGCACATGATGCTGGAAGCTGGCGCTGAAGCCAATCTCATGGATATCAATGGCTGTGCGGCCATCCAGTACGTGCTGAAGGTCACCTCTGTGCGACCTGCTGCCCAGCCTGAGATCTGCTACCAGCTACTGTTGAACCATGGGGCTGCGCGAATATACCCTCCGCAGTTCCATAAGGTGAGGCTGCGTCCCAGGAGGCCAGGTCGGGAACTGCTGATCAGCAGGGTAATGGGGACAAAATGGTGGCGTGGTCTGAAATCTCCAAGCAACTAAAGCTTGTTTGAGGGATGACTCTTTGGGCTGACTGCGTCTGATTCTCTATGTGACCTTCCCTTTACACATAGGACCCCAGCTATTTTGTTCTAGTCCGAGTTTGTTTGGAATCTGGGGCTGGAAGCTGGGAATGAGCACAAGAGTGGCAGATAAATTTTTGTCTTATTTGAACACCGATGAACCAGTAGGAGCTTCCTGAGGGACGGAGTTGAAAAAGATGAGAAGGCTGCTCTTAAGTCTACAAAAGAGGTGAATGGTGTCAAACAGGCACACACTTGCCATCTCTTGAACAGAATGTCCATATAAAGATGACTGAGCTTGCTTTGGAATTAGTTGGCATGAAGGGGCCACTCAATTTTCCAGTTTAGTGAAAACTACCATTTATTAAGTACTAATAATTATTTTTATTATAGATAATGAATTCTGCCAATTAAGCATACTGTTATAAGCTTTTTCACATTACATAATTTAATTCATTTCATCCTCATAACAATCCTGTGAGGTAAATAATATTATTATCCTTATTCTGAGGCAGAGTAGTTAAATAACTTGCCTCGTCTCGCACAGTGGCAGTGCCACTATTCAACCTTAGATCATTTGGTACTAGTCTCTACTCTTGTAGTATCACACTACGCAGACTTTATTTTTAACAGTATTTATTGATACTCCCTAAGGGGCTAGCAGAGACCAGATGCTAACAGTACTGATATCACTAGAACACGTACCTACCATCAAGTATGCTAGAATCTAGTGGGAGAGAGAAACACATAAAGGGACAAGTTTAATACGCCATGGTAACTGACAGAGGAATAAAGGGTGCTATAGGCACATGGAAGAGAGAAAGTTTTACATTAGGTTGGTGATAGCCATTAATTTGGACACCAAAATGCATTTCACCTTAAAATATATCAAACAACACCGTACCTAGGGTCCCATTCACACCAAAAAAATAAAATAAAAAAATAATTAATGTGAAGCAGAGGAGTTTCAGGTAGAAACCAGCTAATGAGGGCCACAGAAAGCTAGTTGACAGAAGTTTCACTAAATTCACAGCTAAGTTCTACCTCCGACTTTGGTAAAATGTCGGGGACCAGCTTGAAGTCTGCAGTGTGAGGCTTAGTTGGAAGAAGAGTTCCACTAAAGAATTTAAGGGGACTGTACCCAGTCAGGGTAAATTCTAGATGGATAACCCCAGAGAACGTTCGGATATGACAAGTTCAGTGAGTCCTGTGATCTCAGTAAGGGATCTTCTATTATATTGGTTGTCAGTGTTTTAATGGAAGATTTAGTCATTTCTCCCTTAGAATTGTACGTAGTACTTATAATATCCTGGCAATTTATAAAATTTTGGTAGAGAATTTCAAATGATTACGATGAGTTCTAGAATAATAAATTATAATGTTACAATAATGGCCTTTTTTGAGCTCTAAATAGGCTTTATACAGATTATTTCATTTCGTTTTTATAATGAAATATAAAGGTAAGCATTGATATCTTCATTATATTTTTTCTGATTTTTTAAAATTTTTTAAATTTGTTGGAGTGACATTGGCTAAGAAGATTATATAGGGTTCATAAATGTATACGATACATATAAATGTATTGTAACATCATCTATGTGTTGCATTGTGTGTTCACCAACCAGGTATCTTCATTTAAAGATATTTAACAGCAGTAAGATATCTTCCTAAAGTCACAGAGAGTAAGTGGTCAAATTTATTCATTTATTTATTTAACAAATACTAAGTGAGCACCTCATATGTACCAGGCACTTCTCTTGTAAGAGTTGGGGATAGAGCAATGAACAATAACAGAAAAGACCTTCATGGAATATACTTTGTAGTGGGAGACAGGAGAAAACAAAATAACAGACAAATAAATATACTATGATCTGTTAAGTGCTATGGAAAAAAGTAAAACGAGATAAAAAGAAAATAAGAGAATACCTTTTTTTTTTTTTTTTGGTGTTTGTGTATGTGTTGATTAAAGAAAATAAGGATGTGAAGGAACAAGTCATGTGAAGTTGGGGGGACATTCCAGTCTTCAGGAAAAGCAGGTACAAGGATACTAAGGAAAGAGATGGCTCAGCATGTTTGAAGAAGAGCAGGAAGTCCGAGTAGTTAGAGTGGAGGAAGGAGAAAGAGAAGTCAGAGAGAGGAGTTGAAGGTCGTTTATAGACCGAGCAGACCCAGTAACTGTATAGGCCATTGTTATATCCTTGGGTCTTTACTCTGAACGAGAAAGGAAGTCACTGAAGGATTTTGAGTTGGGAAATAGAAGTCTGATTTATATTCTGAAAGGATCCTTTTAACAGCCTTTTGGAGACTCACCAGGGTGGTGGGGGATGCAAAGGTATTGCAATAATCTAGACATAAGATCAGGGTGACTTAGACCCACAGTAGATATGGTGAAGGTGGTAAAAAGTGGTCAGATTTGGGGCATGATTGGAAGAGGGAGTCGGTGTGTTACTGATTGGTTATTTGTAGGCAATAAGAGGAGAGGAGTCAAGGAGACCTTTAAGGGATTTTACCCAAGGAATAGAAAGCATCAAGAGGCCATTTCCTGAGATAGGAACACGGGCAGGTGGAACTGATTTTGAAGAGAAGATTAGGTGTTTTGTAGTGCTTAAGACGCCTACTTGTCATTCAGGTAGAGATGTCAAGTAGGCCGTTGGATGTAAGAATCTGTTATTCAAGAAAAGGTCCTGGCTAGAGATGCAAATGTGGGAGTCTTCATCATGGCATAGAAAGTCAAGTGCATTAAACAAATGATGACTACAGTAGTGTTATTATTACATGTCTGCTGGGTGTCTAGAGACTAAATGTTAAGTTTTATTCTGGCAGGTACTGCTGGTTGACTACAGATGAAACAGATCTCTACAAAAGTAACTAGAAGACCCTCTCTTCATTCCCCTATAAGAGGCAGATTAGAGAGAATGAGCCTTTAAACAGTTTCTGTGCACCAGTAAAAAGTCTTGTGAACATGAGAAAGGGTCCCCAGGTCCTTTATACAAATGCAGTTCTCTGAGAGTTAACGGTAAGGAAGGTTACGAGTAGTGGCTTAGTAACCAGGGGTGTGAGTTCTAGATTGGTCATTTACTTGCTGTATGATTTTTTTTTTTTTGAGCAAGTTTTCCATCTCTGAGAGCCCAATTTCCTCATCTGAAAAATAAAGGTAAAAATATCACCTTTTGAGGATGGTCTAAGGAGTATGTAAGTATGGCATGTAAATCATTGAGCCTCACAGTGCTGCTCAACGGAAGTGTTTCCTTTCCTTCTCCCACCCAAATGTTCCCTTGGGCCCTTGTAGGAGTGTCTCCTACTAGTCTGACTTTGGTGGCTCCACAAGCTCGTAAAATAGAGATGCAAGTATGTGTTCTAAGGAATACTTTATCTACCATTAGAATGCTCTTACTCAATTCTGTTTTGTTCCTGAGTTCCTCTAGTTTGGCTACATGCCAAAGAGATTTGGGATATAGAGTTCGCCACTGGTGAATGGCTAGTATTATAAACATTTTATTGCTACCCAACAGATAGCAAAAGAGAACTGACCTCCTTCCAAAGGAAAACTAAAGAAAAACTATTCAATTTGCTATGCAGATGCTCCACAGTGATTTAGAACAACTACTCCACAGCCTGACTTTCCAAAAAAGAAAGTCATCTTTATGACAAGTAAATGACTGACTCATTTAGCCAGAGGATAAAGTGATATGTTTTCTTGTGGATAGGGATTCAATTTCCTTATTTATAAGGAATAAGGTCAGAGCTGAAGATGCTGTCTTCCAAATACAAAGCACATTTGTAGAGGGTGGATTTCACTGAAAGCCAATGTATAAATTACATAGGAGAAATAAAGGATTATAGGGCCTGCGATTACTTTCCAGGACACAAAAGGACATTTGATTTTGTTTTTTTCTCAGCATAATTCAGAAGGAAGTGACACCTAAGAGAACCAAGACTGGGTTTCCCTGTAAGGCAAGCAAGACATTATTCTAAGAGAGGGAAGGGTATGTGAGGGTTTGGGGGAGGTGAGGTTGATTTTTGCCATTGAACAAGGCTGTATATGAAGCCTGAGGTACAAGAAGTGTCTTTGATTATTAAATACCTGTCCACATACAAATATAGCAATATAGAAGGGCAGAAGTAGGTTTAGAATTTCTCTGCTTATAGGTGCCACTTGTATTGGAAGGGTGACTAGGAGATTTATCTTGAATCTGTTTTGTAATCTATACATTTAGGGTTTGGATGATGAGGGGAAGTGTCTAATGGTCTCTCCAGTTGCCCCCCTGTAGAAAGCTTTTTTGTCAATTGCTCTTCCGTGACAAGATTATACGAGACCCCAAATTCACTGGTCATCTGTTTCTCAGGCCAGCAAAATGGAAGCACAAGTTTGTCCCTTCTGGGTCTATACTAGTCCTTTTGCATGTGATGATCAAGGTTCCTGCTGGTCAGCATCTAGTGATGATTTAGAGCTAGAGATCTCTTAAGGGTCTTTTTGTTTGTTTCTTATTGCCTTGTGAAATAATTACTGAGGCCTGAAGAAGGTATGTCTGGCTGCCTTAGTTCTAGAAGATGCCCGGCATGCCAGTGAGGATAACTGGGAGGTTGTCAGGATAAAGGAGCCTTTTATGCTATGAGATCTGTCTTCTGTCAGTAGGAAACTTCATAATCAGTGTCAGCAAAGCCTAATGACAACAGTGGCAGCTTTGGATTCGGAGCATCTGAAGACTGCAGGTTAAGAACTACTTGGTTTTTTCTTTTTTACCCTAATGAAAGGTAAGAAGTTATCTTCCTGTGACATACGGGAGTATGCCAAGTGCAGATTTAAAGCACCAAATCTGTGAGGTTAGGCTCCTAAACTGGGAGTAAATTACTCTCCTGTGTCCATAACTTAGTTTGAACTGTTTCTGAATAGGGGCTGGGAACAGGGTTGCCAGATAAAATGTAGGCTGCTCAGTTAAATCTGAATTTCAGATAAATTATAATTTTTAGTATAAGTATGTGCCATGCAATATTTGGGACATACTTATACTAAAAATGGTTTGTCTATCTAAAACTCATATGTAAGCCAACCTGTATTATTATTATTACCTGCTAAATTTGGAAACCCTAGTTGGGAAGTAGGTAATATGTTGCAAGAGGAAAGTAAGTTTTAGCCACATCTCTTCTGCATCTTCAGTGTTGCTAAGAAAGGGGAGGTAGGGAATACCGTGGGATAGATGACATACATTGTTGTTAATGGTTTCCTAGTGGACACGTAAACCACATACAGAGCTTCATCACAAACTTGCTGACTTCATGCTTTTTTTTTTAAATAATTCCAGTTTAAGTATATTCTGGATTCAAGCCTTGGATTAATTTCATCCATCATCTCCATACTGGTAACTCCTAAATTTAAGTTTTTCTCTTGGGTTACTCAGGTTAATCAGGTGATTACCAACATATTTCTTAACACGACTCATCCTTCCAGATGCATAAGTCATGGTGAGAAAATTTAATGAAGAAGGTCTGCTTGTCTATTGGTAATCACCTGATTAACCTGAGTCACCCAAGAGAAAAACTTAAATTTAAGAGACTATATCAGGCTCTTCACAGTCTTCTCTAAAAGCCTCTCTCACTTCATGTGAGATGATGAGAAAGCCCCCTTCCCCGCCCCCAACCCTACCATTAGAAGGAAAGCATGTCTCTGCATTTATCTTTCTCCAAGGAAACCTTCTTCCTAACTTTCAGGTCGTCCTCAGCCACCACCTATGGTCTTTGGGCAAAGGATCACAAAACTGGTTTTCTCCACCTCTTTTACCACTCCCTCATCGGTGGTCTGGCATTGCATCCTTCGACGTGGTAGTAAGCACCTAAGGTCTTATGGCCTCAGGCAGAGCTGAGACAGAAATACTATCATTTTAACACCCATTTAAGTGTGTGTGTGTGTGTGTACACTGAAGTCACCTGATTGGAGGTCAACCTGAATGGAGAGGCCTGAATGTCAGGGAGCTAAAGATAAGAGCAAGTAAGATGGAGCCAGGTGACAGGGCACCTGGAGTGCCAGTCTGAAGGGCTGGGGATTGACTCAACAGACAATAGGAGGCTATTACATATTGTTTAAAAAAAAGGGAGTGTTATATTCAATCAATTTATTCCACTGGGACACCATTCTTGAGCACTGTATTTAGCACTATGAGAGTAATTCTGTGAAGTTTATGACCTACTTTTTTTTACAACCTAGGTGAAAAGACATAAATATTTCAAAGAGGAATATAAGCCAGCAAATAACAAGGGAGTAACTTAAAGACCATCAAGTGTCTCTTGAACACCATGAACAAAAGCACAAAGGGGAAAAACAAGGATATCAAGGCAGAGAGCAGTGAGGAGGCTGAATGGGATGAGAATGAAGAGTAACTGAAGCTGTGAGAAAGAAAAAGTGGGGCTTAATGACTAATCAGATGTGGGGAGCAAAGAATGCAATGTTGAAGCCTGAGATCAAGGTCAAATAAGGGTGCCACTAACGTAAATGAGGAAATTGGAGGGGCATATTTTAAGAAGCACAGTCATAAGCCATTGCAGAGACATGCTTTCCTTCTAATGGAAGGGTTGGGGGTGAGGGGAAGGGGCTTTCTCATCATCTCACATGAAGTGAGAGAGGCCTTTAGAGAAGACTGTGGAGAGCCTGATACATTCTCTCAAGTTGCAAGGGCAAATGGAACTAATGTGTAACTCATGATGAGAAAATTCAACAAAGAAGGTCTCTGGCTGGAGCTGCTTGTCTGGTGGCAAAGGAGAGAAAGGCGTGTGAAGAGTGCTTTTGCTGATGATGGGACAAAGGTGTGGATTCCCTGTGGACCAGTTGTGGGTCACATTGGAGAGCCAGCTAGGTCGCTCTGAAATGAAAATAGGCCACACCCAAAGGAGTTCTAGAGATAGGGCCATCTTGGCAGAAAGCTGCTGGTGGGAGGGCTGTAAGGGCAGGGCATGCGTTTCATCAAGCTCCCACCTTCTCCGTTAGCACCTTTTTCCCACTTGCTCCTGGATGGAGAGGGAAATTAGTCTGATTTTATTAATCCTCCCATTCCCTATGGCGACCTGTAGTATGTTTGAATACTCAAAGGCGTGAGGCTTCTCACAAGCATTTCAGGGCTCCAAGGAGCCTTAGTAGGTCCATAAATTCTTGATGTCTCTGTGAGTAAATCATATATGTACATTGAACAAATGAAACCCTGTGCTTCCTCTGCAGGTGATACAGGCTTGCCATTCTTGCCCCAAAGCAATTGAAGTTGTAGTCAATGCCTATGAACACATCAGGTGGAATGTAAAGTGGAAAAGGGCTATCCCAGATGATGACTTGGAGGTAAATAATCAATTCTCCCCCTCTGGCTTTCACTATCATGTGTTTCCGGACAGCAATGGAAGTACAGAAAATTCTAATTAAAAAAAAACAACACCAAAAACTGGTTTTGAGAATGCTTTTAAGACCTCCTGAAATGCAATGAGACAGAGTGTTGTAAAATGCAAGTGTTAGAATGTAAACACGTCAAGCACGTAGATAGAACATGGGAGTGTCTTAGGGAATGTCTCCATTTTAAGGACAAGTTGAGCAATTATACAAAGGTGGTGGCTTCACTTCCTTGCCATCAATTTAGATAAGCAACAATAATATTTGGGATTGCTCATGTAGTAATTTTTACCAGAAGATTAAAATGGTTCATGTAGATTATTTCATTCATTTTAAAATATCTTGAAGCTATTAGTAGGCAGAAAACTGAGTACAGTTGACACTTGAACAACATGGATTTGAACTGCCTGGGTCCACCTACGTGCAAATTTTTTTCATCTGTGAACTGATGACATCAACTTCTGGATCAATAAATATAGTACAGTACTACAAATGTATTTTGTCTTCCTTATGATTTACTTAATATTAATAACATTTTCTTTTCTCTATTCTTACTTTGTTGTAAGAATACATATATGAGGGCTGTCCAGAAATATGAAAAATAGCAGCAATATGGTGGGATTCTTTTCTGGACAACCCTCATATTAATACATAGAACATA
This sequence comes from Lyroderma lyra, assembly GCA_004026885.1. Lineage (NCBI taxonomy): Eukaryota > Metazoa > Chordata > Mammalia > Chiroptera > Megadermatidae > Lyroderma > Lyroderma lyra. The sequence continues at coordinate 15,502 of PVJL010008935.1, forward strand.
CGAAATATGTGTTAATCAAATGTTTATAAGTAAGGCTTCCAGAACAGTAGACTATAAGTAGCTAAGTTTTGGGGAAGTCAATAGTTATATAGAGATTATTTGACTCCACAGAGAGTGGGCACTTCTAATGTTGTTCAAGGGTCAACTGCACTACAAACCCTGTGATGCATCATACAGAAAGCTGTTGGCAAAGCTGAGTCCTCATTGTACATATGGACTTTGCTGCCTTTGTAACCCAGTTCTTCCACTGAGCCTTCCGTTCCTGGTGTTGGCAGGCATAGGCTGTTTTCAATACATGGAGGGGTATCAAGTACGGAGTGCAAAGCTCATTGCACTTGGAGGCCAATGGCTCAAGTACAGTCATGTCCTGCTACTTATTAGCTATCTTACCTTTCAAAGGTTATTTAACCTGCCTTAGCTTCATTAATTGATCAAATGTCTAAAAGTATATATCACACCAGGCACATAAAGGGCTTAAAATGATATTTGGATTAATTTTCAATTGTAATTTTGGTTTACACTGGTCCAGGCAGTTCACATAAGTGTATCTTATCTCATTTTCTGGGTTCTGAATTATAATGTGAAGTGTTATATCCCCTCCTGTCTCTTCCCTCATTACACACCACCCTCTTGGTTCCCCATCTCAATTTCAAGTTTAATTTTGTCTATCAGAGAATCCTAGAAAGCAGTCATTATCTGTAAAGTTGGGCCTAAATGCATCATTGTTGATTTCTGTGCATGCAAACTGTGGGGGTTTTCTGACTTTAACCTGTCTTCCCTGCCTTTTCAGAGATACTGGGATTTTTACCACTCTCTCTTCACTGTATGCAGTAACTCTCCAAGGACTCTCATGCATTTATCAAGATGCGCCATTCGGAGAACATTACACAACAGATGTCACAGAGTAATTCCTTTGCTTTCCCTCCCATTGTCATTGAAAAAGTACTTGCTTTTAGAGCCAGAGGAAATCATTTATTAATCTTTATGAGACAGAAGTTCCCATTCCCAGATATTTAAGTGGACTCGTTGGGTAGACACAGTTTGCATAAATAAAATGGTACTTGGGTTGATGATAACACTTCAGGGATTTCAAAACACTTTACAAACACTGTACCATTAATCCTGGGGTTTTGTGATAAAGAGGAATAAACAAGAAGTAAAGTTAAGGTGTTCTCAAAGACAAGAATGTATCCAGAAGGTACTGACATAACAATAATAACTAATATGTGTAATGCTTCTTACTAGGTGCCTGACATATTCTTGTAAAAATTTTCGTATATTATCTCATTTGAAATGGGACCCAGAGTTTCTTACAATTAATCTCTTTTATCTGTGATAAGTTTACATTACCGTTCAGTTGGCAAAATCACAGGCTTTGTGATTGGCCTCTTAATCTTGATATCTTCCCCCCATTCCCATTTAGCAAACATCACTGTTGCTAGATTTGCAAACTCCTATTCCCACACTGAGCTCTTCCACTTGTTTTTAGTGATGGAAGCTCGTAAGCATAGTCAAAACAAGGAGATCTTTTAATCAGCTTGGAAATGAAAAACAAAGACTAGTCCACTTAACAGTAAAAGACGAACATTTCAACATACTCTTATTGAGCCAGAGACTGGAGATGCAAAGGTGTGTCCAAAGCAAGGGCTCCTATCCTCCAGGGTCTCACCATTCAGCAGAGGATCCGACATACAGGCAGGGAACTGCTGTGTCAGATGTCAGGGGCAAGGGTACAGGTGCTGACTCATTCTTAGTGCTTGTCTTTCAAAGTCATGTTTCTGACCTGAAGTGTGGTTTTCCTTTAAGCATGAAGATAAAGAGTGAAGGGATTCTATAAAGTAGACGGGTCTCCTGCGGCTGTGAATGGAAATGTAGTCATTTTAAGTTTCTTCGTATATTAGATGTTGTTTTCTTCTGCTATGGTTTCCTGTTTTGCGTGAAGGGAAAGACTTAAGTGGAGTATGTTGGTCTTTTTATGTAACAGACTGACTGACACTTCAGAGCAGTTTAGCAAGGAGCACTTTGCTACCGATGGCTGGCTACAGAAAGCATTTAAAAAGACCTTTTTGAAAATGGTAGACGTTTAGAGAAGTTGGAAAGGTAGGTGTGTTAGGCTTGTTAGTGGTTTGCAGAAAGAGAAATATAGATGATTAACCTCTGGACCTCATGGTTTATGAGATCAATGTGCTTCACTTCTTTTGTTATTGCTAAATGCTTAGTATTGCTTTTTAGACGTCAGAGCAGAAGTAAGCACAGACAAATCTATTTGCAGCTTTCTTTTTTTGTGCAGTTCTCTATCTTATTTAACTTTAGATGTTTGAATTTTGAGTAGAGATGATGTCAAATATTCCACTTAGGATGTGCTTCTAACCTGGGATTCCCCTATTCCTGGTGCCATGTAGGAAAAATTAGAGGTGGATACAATAATCTTTCCGATTTACTCAAATATTTTGGGAGAAATATTGTGTATTAAAATAAGGTCTATATTATGGAATACAGTGCTGAATTTGTATGAACTGTTTATATAAAACACAATCCTTCAAAATATAGTTCGCTGGCATCAAGTTGTTAGAACACATCCCAGAGCACTGAGAGAGGTGCACACCACCTGCCACCTTTGGGAATATTCTGGTGGGAAACTTGTGATGCTCTGATGTAGGCAGTAAAACTGAGGCTGAGTACGGAAAGAATGCTCCTTGCATCGGGAAATACTGTTTCTCAGTCTGCCTGCTTGTGCTTAAACATTTTGTGTTAATCCAGGACGTAATTCATGACTACTTGCTTTGAGTTGTTTCTTCATGGATTTAAAGTTATTTCTCCCCATCTTTGAACTTTTATTTAGAGGACTTCAATAAAGTTCTGTTTTCTTTCATCTTCGTGAATTATTTATTTACTGAGAAAATTTTTTCCAGACTTTTCAGCAGTTAGATTGAATGAAGAACTCTACATGTGCTTTCTTCACCATTTAGAAAGAAAAAGAAAACGAGGAGATGTGCCTGGAAACAAATCCCATTTTCAAAAGCACGTAAAGGGCTACTGCGTAGGAACAAAAGAGTTTTCATCACAACAAAGAAATGGACTGAGTCATTCTCCTCTGCCTGTCACCCTCTCAGTCCTCCTGGGTTTTTCATTTCCCTTCCTTCTCACTATTCACACAATCCTGGGCAATAGCAACAGAGGAAATTATATCCTCAGGATGCCTTTGTTACTTTCTGTAAATAGTCATTTAATGGCCTGGAAAAAAAGAGAACTCCTTTCTTCCGGAAGCATCTTCGATATGAAATCACCTATCTGGTTTTCACCCCATCTCAGGGTCTAGACACACTTGTGTCCTATTTTTTAATCACCTAGTGTGACCTTGCTTGATGCTTTGTCCTGCCATCCTAAACACAGTGGCTTCCATTGATCATAAAAAACACAGCAGTCAAAAATGGGATTGCAGGGATAAGGAAGGTATTACTAACAAACCCTCTGCAGTGGGCTACCAAGGTGGAGCAGAACAGGTGAGCCTTACAGTTTTTGTTACTCCTCTGATTGTGAAGACTACATGAAGTTTTAAACTGGCACACGTTCAAAGACTTTTTTTTAAAAAGAATCCAATTATTCACTCGTTTTCTTTGAAACACAAACACCATCACTAGTAGCTGTCAGGAATTTATTGTCACTTTTTTTTTTAGGAGTATAAAACAGATGCCTTACAGTTAGATGCTGAGCGTTTGGGCTCTGGTGCTATCTATCTGAATTCATATCCCAACCTTATTTGATCTATCATCTAACGAAAATAACACCCTTGCTCCATGGTTCAATGTCTTCATTTGGAAAAGGGGAATAATAATGACACCTCCCTCAGGACTTTTGTATGATGGTTTTGAGGTGTGGGAAAGAAAAAATTTTCCTTGACCCTCTTAGGGTTCCTGGGCTGGGTCTGAAATTTAAACTGACAAAGACAGATTCACATGAGGAAAACATGCACATTTATTTCATATCAATTTTACATGACACAGGAGCCTTCCTAAAGAAAGCAAGACCTGAAGAAGCAGGTTTGCAGGTTTTAATGCTGGGTTTGATGATTAGTGAGCAGTCATGTAGCAATCTGACAGGTTAATGAGTACAAGGTAATTCTGATAAACTGGGGGAAATGGAGACCTGTTAGGATTCTTCTTGGTTTCCCTTTGCCTTAGATCAGGGCTGGGCGAGATGTTGATTGCTGTCCACCCATGGGCCTCCAAGCAGTTTTGGGGTGACTGCCTGAAAAATACAATAAATAGCTAGTGGACCACGACACTTGGCAAAGTCGCCCTTGCCCTGAAAAAGTCTGCCCAGGCCTGCCTTAGATGATAAGGGTGCCCCTTTCCTGTAGGTACAGGGAGGACACCTCCCACAGTAGGTTTTATGACCTGTTTCAGGGGGAAAGGGGGCTGTGTCAGTGACCTTCCTGCTCCTGCTGCTTTCTCACACTCCTTCAGCTTAAAATACCATGGGGCAGTGTGTCCTGAACCCCTTTAGAGGGTTCCACTGTTAACACGTTAAAGCACATAGAACAGAGCACGTGATTCGGTTAGCATTTTATCATTATTTTCCTTGCTATTGTCATAATCATTATTCTTGAGGGAGAGATTTCTACCAGTGGAGCAATGTGTTGGTAGCATGAAGCTACAGCTGAAAGTCATTCCTGGTCGATTCCTGTTCACTTTGGAAAGTACTTGTTGAAATCCTGTCCTGTGCCAGGCACTTTGCGGCAGCTGGGAATCAATGGAGTAGGACACACCAGGTCCCTGACCTTCTTGGGCTTTTTGAAGTGGGGGACACTGATGGGAACAGCACTGATCTTGAGGAAATGGCAAAGGGGCAAATTGATTAATTGTTGCAACTTTCCCCTTTTGTGAGTGGGTTTATCAAAGATACACTGACTCCTTTTACTATTTTTTAAAGGCTGTGGAGCAGCAGTGGCCAACCTTGTGGCTCCCCTGGGCCATATTGGAAGAAGAATTGTCTTGGGTTACACATAAAATATACTAACACTAACGGTAGCTGATGAGCTTCAAAAAAAAAATCACAAACAAATCTCATCAGAATTGGCATTGGGTCGCATCCAAAGACATCTTGGGCCACAGGTTGGATGTGCCTTCTGGAGCCACTTGAAAAATAATCATGTGGATAAAGAGCCTGGATCAGCTGTTTCCATCTTCCATGAGGGAAAACAGCAAGAGGAGATTAACTTGTAGCAGGAGGAATATGGATTTAGCAATGAGAATCCTAGCAGTGAGGGTTATTGCATATTCAAATGAATCAACAGGGAGGGTTGGTGAATTTCATTCAATTATTCTTTCACTTTCAAGAATTTATGCAGTACTAGTAATACGTGTGTAGTTCCGTACAAAGTATGGAAGGAAGGGAGATATGTTGATATCAAGTCACTGCAAGATTCACTTTCAGTAGATGAAAGCTTTTATTTGTTACACTAAGAAGTAATAAAGGAAGTATACAGTGTTTATTTTTTATTACCATATTTTTCTGTGTGTAAGACACCCCCATGTATAAGACGACTCCTACTTTCCTGACCCAAAATTAAGAAACCAGTATCAACCAGTTACTCCCAGGTATGGGACAACCCCTAATTTTTGGTCTAACAACTTAGACAAAGGTATCATCTTATACACAGAAAAATACGGTAGATACTATCTCATGGACCTACTCTATCAGCCTGCTATAAAATGATTGATTAGAACTTATATTTCAACGATAATTTGCCTTCTTCACATTTTTGATAACATCTATCACCAATGAGAAGCAATGTATGAAATATGCAAAAACATCTCCTGTGCATAAGAAGCAGTTGATTTCATTCTTTTTTGAGTGACACTAAGTGGATCAGGTGTATTTAAACTTCTTTATAGTAATTGTTTTTCTCAGATACAGGTACGCTTCAATGATAATGAACAACAACTATGCAAAAATATGCTAATCCAGCCAAGGAAATAAAATAATTATGCCACTTCATACTTCCTAAATTAAAGACACCAGTAGTTTAGTTCTTAGTGCTTAGGAAGCATAGAAGAATTGACAAAACAGAATTATCATCATGGGACTATCAAGGCAGTCTTAGAAGTAAGTAGAAGACAGACGACAGCAGAGTTCAGGAGTTGAGACAACACTGCCCAGGGTCACGAGGGAAGACGATTACTGTTGACAAGAGGTGGGAATTAATGGATTTCCATCAATTTGATTCAGGAAGCAAACCATACACACTGAGCTGCCCTTCTAGACTCAGACTCCGTCTCCTGCTCTGGGTCCTGGCAGGAGGAACTTCCATGGGCTGCACCAGCTGAACTGCTCCTTGGCTTCCTTGGGTTCAGTCTTTGGGAAGGTCAGCTAGGACTGAAGGACGGGAGGGCACAGAGATTCTGACACTTCATGGCCGCTTCCCTGTGGACCTCGTGACAGTGCTGAATTTCTTTCCCAAGGCCACAGCTCCCGTTAGGATCCCCTCTCCTAAGTGATCGTTTTCCCTGGGGTAACTGTTTCCTCCGCTGTCCCTTCAGACCTAGGGGGAGCCAAGCTTTTCTCCTGTTCCCTTTGTCTCAGGTGCTTCCTCATTCCTGGCTACCGACACTTCTATAAACACCCTTGATGACATTCTCTTGGATCACCCTACTGAGTGTGCAATGCGTTTTGTCTAGGGATCTTGACAGATGTATAGACACACATAAGAGACTATGACAAGTTAGTGGGAGCCTGGGTGATGGTAAGTGCTATCGCTGATGAGGGAAGCTAGAGGTCACTGTGGACCAGTGATCAGACAAGTGGACTTGATCTTGACCTGAAGAAGGGTAGGGTTCAGGTAATAATTGGAGTAAGAGGAGAGCAGTGGAAGGGATGGCATTTAAGGTAAGTGAGTAGCCTCAGTGAAGGGTTATAGCGGAAATATACAAATATTCACCATCACCAATTACAAAAACTTGATTGAAGTAGAAGATGAATATTTGTTGTACAGAGTAGAAAAGGAAGAGTGAGTGGAATGAAATTATGAAATGAGAAGCACCATGGGGAACCAGTTATTATCATAATTACTCTTTTCCCAACCCTGTAACCTTTATAGTAGTAATAATTATGATTCAACTACATAACATTCATATGGTATTTTTATAATTTTTAGAGCAGCTTCATAATGTTTAATACAGATCATGGCCTTTATCATTACCCTCAACTCTTCTTTCATGCCCTGCCCAAAACACAATTCTGAAGACTTAGATGTGAAAAAGATAACTAAACAGGGTATTAACGAACCCTTTTCTTCTCGCGGCAAGCACTGCAATTGTATGAAATGATTTGCTCCAGGAGAAAAGGAATTATGTTCTTGCAATTTTTAATATAAATAGCTAAAGAATTTTTTAAATTGCATTTTTAAAAAAAGGAAGTGTTTCTTCCAGCTATTAGGGAAGGAAGAGACAGAGGCAAAATTTGGAGTTCTAGGACTGCTTATAGTTCCCTCCAGGGCAGTGTTCAAGTGATACATTGCTTACACAAGCACTGACCTAACTGCAGGCCTCTAGGGCCCAGAGATTCCGGATACTGCTGAAGTCAGAGGGACACTGACAGGCTTCTTCTTGGTCATTAGAGAAAGCTTAGGCAGCATAAATTGTTTCTAAGTAACCTGTGGTTAGCTCTCCGGTAAAGGTACCTCCAAGAAGTTGCAAAGCAATGTAGCTGTGGCACAGGGTGAAACATAGGGATTTTGGAACTCAGTAGTTTTGAATTTTAATCTTGACTGTGCCGCTTAGTATCTGTGTCAACTTGGACCAGTTTCTTTTCTTTTTTTCTTTTCGGTTGATTTCCTGGTTGGGAGGTGAACCCGGGCCACAGGGGTGAGAGCGCCGAAGCCTGGTCACTAGGCCACCAGGGAACCCCCCCAAGGATCAGCTTCTTAACCCAAGTATCAATTTCTTTATTTGGATAGTAGTGATTATCTCCCTGGTTTGCAGAGTCTTTGGGAAACTAAACGAATGGCACGTGTAAAGCATTTAAAGCAGTGTTCTGTATGTAGTGGAGCCTCAATAAATACTCAGATGCCACGTGTGTCTGCTAGGTAGGAGGATTACGTGAGCATGCAGTTTCTAAGACATTCATGGGCACGGGACAGAGAAGTGATGTGTTTTTTATTGCATTAGAACTACAACAATTTTCCTGTGGCACAAACTCTCTGAAGCAAACTGTTCCAAGCTGACTTCGTTAAGGGTTCTCTCTGCTCTTGGCAGTTTGGCCTGAAGGAGGCAGGGTCAGAGAACTTTCTGCCTGTCATGAATCAGAGCTTTGGAACTCCTGACAGCTCTCAATTCTAAAATGCAGCCCGGAAGAAAATTAAACCAGAAAGCTCAAGGAAGGCAAAAACATATTGTGCAGGCGACTTTCATTCATCTCTTGGTTTCAGTTTCAAACAAATGTGCTCTGCCTTTCATTGGAAAGAGATCTGGGAATCAGGAAACAATCTTAGAATTACAGGTTTCTGTCCTGCAGTTACATAATCTGGAAGAAAAAAAATAGTGTCTTTCTGTGTAGCACTTTGAAATAGACAACTTCATTAGTAATTTCATTCATTTAATTTCCTTTCTTTCCATCCTACTTTCTTCTCTCCCTCCCTCTCTTCTTCCCCCTTCCTTTTCTGTCTCTTGTTCTCATCTTGGGTGTTCCTTTCTGTCTGCTTGGCCAGGACCTCAGTGTGAGCAATGCAGAGGCCATGATGGTGTATTTCCGGTGACCTGTCAGTAGCTGGCAGGACCAGTGTGCATCTCACTTTGCATACCTATAGCAGGCAGCACTAACCCATCAAGGTGTCTTCTGTTGAATCCAGACTCAGCCTCAGAACCCTTCTCAAAGCTAGACTGACACAGACAAGTGCCTGAGGTTGGTAGGCAAGATTAAATCCATTTGCCATCTCTAGGTCCTAGTCTCAAGTTTCTCACAGACTCACGTTCAGGCGTTATGTAAACAAACAGTTGGAAGAACTAGAAGGCAGGTGATGGAATAAGTTTCTTTCTTTCTCCCTTCCTCCCTCCCTCCCTCCCTCCCTTCCTTCCTTCCTTCCTTCCTTTAGTGGGTGAAAGTAAAGAATTTATCCAGCACATGTTGAACTGGACCCTGTACCAGGAGCTGGACTCCAAAGGTGAGTAATAGCAGACAAAGTTCCAACCTTCTTGGGGTACTGATAAGGTGCTGATTCTCACTCTGGGCTACACGTCAGGACAGCTGGCATACTTTTCAGAATAGTAGGACACCCCACCTACTATTTTAAAAGCATTAGTAAGTTAATTAGGTTAAGTGCTTCCTTCACCATGTCGTCCATGTCTGTCTGCCTGTCTCTCTCTCCATCTAGTGTGGAACCTCCTTAAAAAAAGAAACTGTGATCTCTTCAGTGTTTTTAAAAATTAAGGTAAAATTTACATACAGCAAAATACACAACCTTTACATATACAATTGGATAAAAATTTACAAGTGTACATACCTGCGTAAACACTCTAATAAAGATAACAGATTTATTACCCCAGCATGTTTCCTTCTGCCTCTTCCCAAAATACCCTCACCTCCCATAGGTACCACTTCTATCACCAGAGGTTAGCTTTACTTATTCTTAAACTTCATAGAAATAAAATGGGACATTCTATACTCTTTTGTGTTTGGCTTCTTTTTCTTACCATAATGTTTTGGAGATGCATCCATGTTTTTCTATGTATCAGTAGTCTGTACCTCTGTACTACTTAGTAGTGTTCCATTGTATGAATGTACCACAATGTGTTTCTTCATTCTCCTGTTGATAGACATTTAGGTTATTTCCAGTTTGGGGTAATGAGGGATGTGATGATTCATTTTATGTGTCAACTTGGCTAGGCTCTGGTACCCAGATATTTATAGTCAAACACCAATATAGATGGTGCTGTGAAGTATTTTTTTAGACATGATTAACATTTAAATCAGTAGACTGTGAGTTGACTCTAACCCAAAATACTCCAGATTATGGAGGCAGATGATCCTCTATATGTAGGTGGGCCTCATCCAATCAGTTGAAGGCCTTATGGGAAAAAGACTGAGGTTCCCAAAGGAAGGAGTCATGCTCTGGACTGCCTTTAGCCTCATGACTGAAACCTTCTCTAGGTCTCCAGCTTCCTTGTCTGCCCTGCAGATTTCAGAATTGCTGGCCCCTACAATCTCATGAACCATTTCCTGAAAGTCAATCTCTCTCTCTCTCTCTCTGTGTGTGTGTGTGTGTGTGTGTGTGTGTGTGTGTACAGCCTATTGGTTCAGTGTCTGTGGAGAACCCTAACATGATGGGTACACTTGCCATAAGCATTCTTGCTTAAATCTTCTTGTGGACATGTTTCCATTTCATTTGGATAAATATCTAGGAATGGAATCAAGATGTCAGTCAGTAGGCATACTTTATAAAGAAGTGCCAAAGAGTTTTTTTAAGTGCTGAACATTTTTTCACTTTCATCAGCAATATATGAGAGTTCTGGTTTCTGCACATTCTTGTCAACATTTAGTAATGTCAGTCTTTTAAATTTTAGCTTTCTGATAGGTATGTAGTGATGTCTTTTTAGTTTTGGTTTGCATTTCCCCAAGTTCTAAGGATGGTAAACAGCTTTTCATGTGCTTATTGGATATTTGTATATCTTTTTTGGTGGAATGCCTGTTCAAATACTCATATTTTGCAATTTGTTCCATTTTAAACCTCAAATTCTAGCATTTGGTAGTCACTCAATATATAATCATTGAATGAATAAATCTGTCATTAATGATTATTATAGTATGCTTAGTAAATCTTTGGTTATTTATAATGCTTGCCTGACACAAAGCAGCAAAAATGTGGTAGTTAGTGGTACCATCATTATTCTATATGTGAAAAAATGAGGATCAGAAAAGTTATGTGACTTTTTCAAGGTCACCTACTTACTATCAAAATTGCTGCTTAGGAGTTCCCTGATGGTGTAGTGGCTTAAGGCTTCGGCGCTGGCGCTATCGGTGCTGCGGCCTGGGTTCGATTCCCAGCCAGGGAGCTACCCACGTACCAAAAAACAAGAAAAACAAAAACAAAAAAAAAAACAAAAAACAAAAAAAATTGCTGCTTAATTCTGGGTTTCTCAAATTCTATATCTCATCTTTTGACTTTAATAGCAGTAGGTTGACCAATTAAATATTGGACTTACCATTAAGTGTGTTATTTCATTCATTCTTTAAACTATTATTTATGGCAAGTGTAATATGGCAAATATAATAGTGCTAATTATTTTACTTGTTAACCTCATTTAATTCTCACTACAACCATATGAAGAAAGTACTGTTATCTTTACTTCATTGATACTTAAATGGCAGTACAGAGACCTTATATGGTTGTCAAAGATCACACAGCTAATTAAGAGGTATAGACAGAATTCAAGTCACTCCCATACTGCAGCCTATGTGTTTTGTTGTGTTGGGTTTTGACATCACTGTACCATACTAGCTCTAATGACAAGATTAATTTTGATCACATTGAATTTGAGGGGCTTATGGGCCAACAGGTGGAGTAGTTCAGTAAAGCTATGAGATTTAGGAGAGAGTTACTGGGCGTTAGGGGCATGTATCAGATTCTGTCTTCAGTAAACTATGATGCAAGACCATACTAAGAAAGGTGTGGTAGGAGTGCTTACAAAGAGTGCTGGAGATATCTGAAGATGGAGAGTATTCACTAGGTTGATTTCAGAAAGTTCTTTGGTAGACCCTCCCCACTGCCTTCGTTTTGATGGACCTACTTTGTCCACGAGAATAGGTCTGCAATGATGAAACCTTATGATCTCTAAGTCTGTCCCTAAGATACTCCTTAAATATTTTGACTGCTGTTTGATCCCAGACAATGGATCTAGGTTGCCAGCCCATGGTGCATAGCAGCTCATGGTCATTCTGATAACCCCTTTTCTGTTTACTGGAAACCTCTGCAGCCCCCTCTGGGCCCCTCAAAGCAGGCTGACAAATCCTTCTGCTCCAATTTCACTCTCCTGAAAAGGTGGTGTGAGGAGCAGGGAGTGAGTCAGTCCCTTTGCCCTGGCAGTGCCCAGAGCTGGTGTTAATCTGCGTTATCTTAGCTCCCACAGGGTGAGTAATCAAACCGAGCCAGAAGACCTAACCCTGGAAAACAGGTGCAAATTTTCAAAGGAGGCCTTTGTGATAGGAGCAAGAGGTTGGCTGAAACTCAATCTGTATTTACTCTTCGCAACAGAATATTTTTTTGGACCATGAGCTGCAGGAACATTCAGGTTCCCTAAAAATTGATCTCTGCATCGATTACAGGGGCATCACAGAAACACCAGCAGTGGCCCATCCGGAGCTGGGACCGGCCCAGCTTGCTGAGGACTTGCATATCAGTGCTGAGCCAAAGATTTCCTCCTGACACGCCAGTAGGTGACAGGGAGTGACTAAGCCAGGCCCAGACTACTGGGCTGCACACACAAGCATGTTTTGAAGCCCTTTATAAACTCAGCAGGGAACATGCTGTTCTCTCTGGGAAGTTGCCAGAAACTTATGAGAGAGTGAGATTAATGCCAAGAATAAACACCAAGGCCTCTCTAGTGCCTCAGAAGGGGACACTGTGTGATACCCGGTTGCCATGGCCCTGCCCTGTTCCCTGAGACTTCCAAACCAAGCCCACAGACTGTTTCCCTGAACTTCTCAACCCCGCAGTTAGTTTTTAAATTATTACTAGAGAACACTGTACAGTTTTTTGCACCATTGCCATCATGCTGTCTAAAGTCAAATGCATATGTGTTCCTTCTATGTTTATTTGTTTTGCATCCCTGAGCCTCAAGCCATGGCCCAAGGAGGCAGCACCCAACCTTGGGAAATAGCCACCCACCTTTCCCATTTCAAACAGGTAACGGGCAGTGAGCCCTGTGCTCTAGCTTCCGGCAGGAATGCAAAAGTTAGTTAAAAATCAGTCGGTGCAGGCAAAGTGGACAGAAAACTTAAATCTTCTCTCAGAGGTACTAGATACCTCTCCATTCTCTTCTCCAAACATTCTAAATCCTCGGTGTCTCCATCTGGGCCCAGCTGGAAAAGCAAATATTTTAAAAATGTTTCTTCTATAATAATACTGTAAGAATCATGTGCCAATTTTTAAAGAAATATTTTAAGTGAATTTTTCATATATTCCCTATATTTGAATAAAGTATAGCTTCTCATTTGACAACTTGTCTACATAGTTCTTTAAGTTTCTAAGATTCATCTGCTCTTTTGTTTATGGAATTGACATTAACCAAGATATATTCACATGGTATTATCTATGTAAAATGTAACTATTCACCCCATCCATCTATCCACACATCCATCCACCCATCTATCTATCCATCCACCCAACCATCCACCCATCCAGTACTTTTTGAGTTTAAAGTCCCTACAAGTAACTGATCAGCTTTTATAGCACTGAAGTTGAGAATCTACAGGAATTAAGAGGTGATAAATGGCACATAGATCCTTCTTGCTTACTAAGCAACTGAAAATAGAAAAGCTCGGGGAAAAATTATCTGTGGAAATGTGAAGGATTCTGCCATGGAGGGATTTCACCAACCATATGCAACTGCAAAATATAGAATTCCATGTCCAGGCAAGATAAGCTCATTCTGTGCTTGGCACCTGCTAATTGGTTTCACATCTATGTGGCTGAAACCCTCACAGGGCTAGATTCTAATATATGGAGAGAAATGAGATATTTCACTGAAGGGTATGTCTGAGTCAGACCAGAGGAGCTGTTATGACAGTGAGCTGTGGCTGTAATCAGCATTAACGTGAGGAAAACACTTCATTTAGGGAGATACTGATGGTGAAAAAGAACAGAGTTTGAATGCCATTTCACATTTCCAAACCTTGACTTTGGACTAGTCATTCCCATTATTTATGTATTCAATAAATATTTATTGAGCCTTGTCATAGGCCAAATGTGACATAAGGTAATGGAAATTCTCCTGGCCTCATTGAACAAAAGTAATTATTTGTTTTGTGCTTCACTTTCTTAAGGTATGACCTACCATGCAGAGTGGTGTGGAATTCATATACACTGCATGTGTGATAGGATTCTGAGTGGAACTTTTCTTAGGGTCTCAGAATTGGTACATTTGTCCTAAAGTTGAGGATAAATAGATGGTTGGGATTTATTAAGAGGCAAATTGGTTCTGCTGCCCCCGTTATCACTCTCTACTCACTAATTTAATCTTGAGGAAATAAAGGGATTGTAAATCTTCAGCCTAAGAAAAAGTTTGTGTATTTTCCTTCTAATCTTGGGGGTGTTCCTTCTACATCAAGCCAATAGGAAGTTCCAAGAAAGTGATAGGTAAAGATGGGGGTGGGAGTTCTGGCAAAAAGCCGAGCCTGGAATTTCATTTTTCAGTTGGCTACCTACTTATGCAATGGACTTGCTGAACTGCCCTTTATGCCTATTTAAGCAATGGGAAAGAGGTTTAGGGAGAAAACTCAGGATAAAGAAAGTAAACATTAGGGGAATAAGGCATACTCCATTATCTGGCAGGAAAAAAAATAATGTACCAGTTTTCTGAAAGGCTTGAATTATTGTGATTAAACCCTACTCTAAAGTGTGACTCTCTAAGGGAAGAGAGCTCAGCAGCAAGCCTGTGGGGTGAATGATATCCAGATGGGAGCTGAGGGAGATTGGAATAGGTCTACTGGAGCTCATTTTCTATGAGAGATTGCCATGCAATAAAGATATCCCCCAAGGGGCTTTCCAGAGAGTCATGAGGGGTCTGTCTCCCAAGTAGAGTGATATTTGGATGGCTGCTACTGTGGAGGTCAGAGATCACAAGGGCAACTGGTAGGTGAAAGCATTTCTGCTTCCTTTGTGAACTCTGCCTCTCTGTCTGCAACATAGAAGTGACCCAGAAGACACAAGGGTAGGCAAAAGCATCAATAGAAGCTCCATCTTTTTGCCCACATCTATGTCTCAAACCTGTGCCTGGGTGTAGGGGAGGAGAGGGACATTTAAAATCGATGATAATCTGAAGTGGATGGCACTGGAGTATATCTTTTACAATCTGAAAAGATCAGAAAATTGGCATCTGTTGAAGATGCCATAAAGTCTTGGGAAGGAGAAGTTTGATAGAGCATGTTTTAAAGCAGTGATTGGAAAAAAATAAAACCCTATGGAGTTTAAACCCTGCTGGGTTCAGTGTTCAATAAAATGCTAACAAAAAATGCTTAGCAAACACTAAGTACTACACAAATGGAAGATACTATTCCTAGTCGCCTAAAGAGAATAAATATTCAGAAAACATCTACACACATTTCAATATTGAAGAACAAATAAGATGTTCAATTTTTATTTTTGGTTTGAGAGAAAGCATAATGTGTTCATTATGTCTTCAAGTTTCTGTTTTCCTCATGAAAGGTTTCCCAGAATTTTTCCTGGGCTGTTTCACCACATTCCTTGTGCTATTCTAAGCATTTGCTTTCTTTGTCATTTTGTAGACACCCTACCACCACCCCATCTATGATTGAGATCATGAAGGTCATCTCTTCTCACCTCCAATTTAGTTGAAGGTTAAATACTATTTAAATATTGAAAGAATACTTTAAGTTCTTAAAAACAAAAAATCTGGGGTTGGTATATAAACAAGCAGGCTTAGTACCCAGAGGAGACCAAGAGTCCCAATGTCTTAAAGAGTGGGTTTGACACAGAGGAACCAGATGACTCCCAGCAATGCTTGCTGTATTTCATGTCTTATTCAACTTACTTAGCTTCCATTTCCTGAACTGTGAAATGGGGGTTTTGCCCAGGACCACACTGAATAATTGCAAATTAAAAATGAGATGATTATGTAGAGCAAGCTTGTTCAACCTGTGGCCCAGGTCGGCTTTGAATGTGGCCCAACCCAAATTCGTAAACTTTCTTAAAATGTTATGAAATTTATTTTTTTGTAAACTTTTGTTGTTTTTAGCTCATCAGCTATCATTAGTGTTAGTGTACTTTATGTGTGGCCCAAGACGATTCTTCTTCCAATGTGGCCTGGGGAAGCCAAAAGTTTGGACACTTCCGGTAAAACACGTAGCACGGTGCTAGGCACTCAGTGGATGCTCATGAAAAAGTGTTTTTCCCTTTCCAAGGTTGCAGTGTCAGAGGACACCCCCAGGAAGAATAGACACATTGGGAAGGGGAGTATTAGAAAAAATACACTGAACACTCATTTGAGTGTTCGGCCAACTAGAGCTAGTGGTCATTTATGCTGCATTATTAAGAAAAGCCACAGAAAATCATGACATTATTGGAACAGAGTGACATACAGGAATTTTTGTATTTATTTAACAATGTATTGCTATCCTGGTATTCATAACCCATAGTTTATTTAAAAACAGTGTTCAGAATTGAGAAAAAAATTT
Organism: Lyroderma lyra; assembly: GCA_004026885.1. Taxonomy (NCBI): domain Eukaryota; kingdom Metazoa; phylum Chordata; class Mammalia; order Chiroptera; family Megadermatidae; genus Lyroderma; species Lyroderma lyra. The sequence continues at coordinate 31,909 of PVJL010008935.1, forward strand.
TGAAATGATTGAAACTAAATATTTGGTATAGTTTGCCCATAAAATATATGAACACATATTACATAACATTGAATGAAACTTAAATTTCAAAATCATAAGCATTAAACAAATATTATCACACTGATCTGAATTAACAGCAAGGGAAAAGCGACACAAATAGGTATACACAATAAGCTAAGCATTTTCTGCATAAAATGAAGAAAATCAATCTTGAAATTGAAAACAAATTGAATTACTTGATTTTTTTACAAGTATGATCTTAAGAGCAGTGTGTATCAATGGTGTTGCCTGTGATGCTGAGCCTAGTGTTTGGGAAAAATTTTCCAGCCACTAGAAAAGCTTTTGCACATTTTATACTAGTTGGAGAAATAGTGAAGAGACAAATATAAACTAAACCCAAATATCTCTTTCTAAATCTTTTATCTACAAACAATCTCTCAGGAGTAATATAAAGATAATCTTTCAGAAATTCTTATTTTTTATTAAAGACTTGAATATCTTTATTGGTAGTGAGCTGCAGTTTTTGTTATTAAGGCCCAGTAGTCAATTTGCAAGATGCTGGAATCTCAGCTTCTGCTATGAAACAGCCTTTGTTCAAACACACAGAACAAATCAATCCCACAGACAAGAAGTTTCCACCACTAGACACTGATTGTTTTTCCTATCAACCTGACCCCATCAGAAGCGCAGCTATCTGGAGGGTAAGACTGAGTCTTTGTTCCTTATAATTCTCTTTTAGGGATGCTCTCCTTTACATATTCAAAGAACTTTAAAAGAAAAAAAAAAAGAAAACCATTTCTTTTAACAAGTAGAACTAGAGTGAATTTGATCTGGGAAAAACTGGGTTAGTGTTTCAATCTTTTTTACTTACTAGTCAAGGTATCCTGGGAGATTTTTATAAAGCCTCCCTTTTAATGCTGGATTTAACTCTCTAGGTACTTTTCAAAGCATAAATAGTTCAGATTTTTTAAATACTGAAATAATGGTATCACACTGAGAGGGAGGGGAAATTATCCCTTCTTTTCCCTTATACTTCCTCAGGCTGGTCTAATAATCAAAATGAGATAGATTAACTTAAGAAAATAACAAAACTTATGACATATGTACATACAAGAATTTCATAAGAATATGGGACCTAGGACAAATTGGGCAATTGAGGCTTACATGCCATCTTGAGTTAAGGAAAAAAGAAGTAGTGGTTTGGACTTCACAGGAGACATAGGCAATTTACAGGTAGATAAGAAGGAGCAAACATGTGGTGAGCAATTTCTTGATAAACAAATTCTTGCTGAGCCAACTAGAAAACAATGGAACACAGAGAAGAGTCTAACAAACAGAATTGGTTCCTCCTTGTCTGCCACACTTACCACATTCAACTATAATTATTGTGGAAGGAAAAGGGGTTTTTATGGAAAGTAACTTCACAGGGTGATCTGATCATAAGTTCCTAACTGGGAAGGTCATGGTGGGTAGTCACACCCCAGGCATATAACTTTTTTAGTAGAAAGCTTATCTTTGCCTTAAGCAAGTCCTGTCTACTGTTTTTGTGCATCTAGGTTAACACATCTTTGAAATGTCTCCTTTATACTCCTCTTTCTAAAGTGTGAGAACCCACAGCCTTAACTATCCTGTAATCCAACACCCACCTTGCTTTTCTCCACCTTGATGTAATCTTCCTTACATTCCCTCCTTAACTTCAAATGCATAAAAGAACATGCAAAACTGTTATTCTCTGGAGCATTTGAGATCTTGCTCTCTGGCATATGTCATCGGTTTGGCTCAAATAAACTCATTAAAAGATCTCCACAGGTTTGGATATTTCTAACGTTGACATTATGGCAATAACTCATTTCCTGGAGCTGGTTCTCTATCTAAATTCTTTTAGACAGTTAGAGGGGGAAGGTCAAAGGTTCTCCCTGAGTCTCTTCTTTCTTAAAAAATCACCAGCTTAAGTAATCCATAGTCCAAACAAACATATTTTGGAGGTGGCAAACTGCTATTCCTGAATGCTAATAAAAATATCATTGCTTTGGTACTTAACAGTCAATGGCATGCTGTGCTGGAATTCTTCCATGTTGAAAACTGACATTGAATCACCAATTAAAATCATCATGCTTAAAAAATTTTCCTCCATTAAGCTACTATAGTGTCTAAATTCTCTTTTTAGAGTAAGTCCATATTGATTTAAGGCAAGTGTTTATAGGATATCCTTAAATATGTGAATGTACCCAAAGTGTTCTCTCTTCAGTCATTAATGACTTGGCATAAATTGTTTATGGGCCAAGTAGTCAAGAACGGGACCCAGACCACGTGCATTGTTACGTGAAGCTGAGCAATGGACCGAGAACTACATGCAAGGATAAGAAGTAGGATTATAGTGTAGGACCAGGGAGAGAGGTGCAGCAGATTGGCCCTGGAAAGCCTGGGCTGCCTCTTGAAGGCAGAGTGAGCTTGGAGGAAATGCTGATGGAGGCAATTGTTTAAAAAAAAAATTTTTTTTTTTTTTTTTTTTTTTTACTGAGATTTGGATATCTAATTGGCTTTATTAAGTGATTCATGAATTGAGCAGCATCCCATCTAGCAAGTAGAAAGATACTCTGGGGAGTGGTACAATATGAAAGGTTTTCATAGAAAGAAGAGTGGGGAGCTAAATAAAAAGAAAGAATGGTTTTAGGCCAGGTCAACTTGTTTTGGGAGAAGGGAATGATGGGAGTCTGTCTATATTATGCAGATTGCCTCTTCCTTCTCTGGGGGATGGAGATGGCTCAGGACAGATGACCCTCATTGGTGCTGACCAGAAAATTCTAGGCTGATTAATTAAAATTACACTTCTGGGACGAGTTAAAGCTGCAGTTAGATTAAATATTAAATCTGGGTTTGGTATCACGGGCTTTATCATGAGTGATGACATGTTGGGCCTGTGGTTTTCTCTGTGGTGCAGGAAAGGGCCAGAGGGTGGATGGACATCTCACCTCTACCACCACGGCCACAGTGGACATTCTGTTGTTATAGAGCCCTTGTATAAGAAAAGATATCTTTAAAAAGAGACAACTTGAGGAAGGGGGAAAATCTCATAGTATGTGCAAAGTAAGTGAAAAAAAGCACAAATTAGTATATTCCATGCAGGAATCAATAAAAAGTTAATGAGTTTAGATAAGAGGTAATGAAATGATTAGTGAAGTATGGGTTTCTATAGAGGCAGGTATTTTGAACCAGATTTTAAGCAGTTGGATGTGGGTTGATAAATGGGAATGTCTCTGGCTTCACTTTTTATAAGGTCAATGTCAACTCCCAGTGCCTTCTGGCAAAAATGGGAAAATGGACTAAGTTCTGCAGATTTTTCTTTATGTGAGTATATGAGGTTTCATAAAACTGTCTAGAGAGTCCAATGTTTTCCTTGCTGTTAGTTGTTTCCTATAAATTAAGTTTAATTACAATATCTTCCTAGAAGCATAGTTTTGATAAATATAGTGATTCTCTTTGGGGTATGAAAAAGAAAGCTAAAGCTTTAACAGTGTTTTCTTTTAAAGCAACAGCCTTCTTTATCAAGTTAAAACAAAAATTTTTTTGTTGAATTAGGACCAATTTTCTCATATCATATTTTAAATAAAAGATAAAGAATGTCACATGTAGGTCCCATGAACAAAATTAGGAACCATACAAGTGAAATATCAAATCAGCAGTCATAGTATTTTAGATCTGATAGACTTTAGGTGAAATTTGGTGCAAATTTTTCAAGTGGGTGGGCTTTGACAGTCCATAGAAATCCACCAAATGGTTTTAATTCACCTAATGTATTTTCAAAATTGAATTTGTTGCCAGTCCCATATTTGGATTTGCTCCACCTCAAAAGCACTAGAACTCTGTTAGTGCCAAAGTTGCATTATGGTGAGGTTGAGGTCAGTGGTGAGTGTTACAGGTTGAATTGTGCCCTCCCAAAAGATGTTGAAGCCCGAACCACCAATACCTGTGAATGTCACTTTGTGTAGAAATAAGGTCTGTGCAGATGATCAAGTTAAGATGAGGGCATTCGGGTGAGACCTAACCCGATATGACTGTGTCCATATAAAAAGGGGAACTGTGAACACAGAGAGGGAGATAACATGAAGACACAGGGAGAATGCCATCTACCAGCCAAGGAACTCCCAAGACTACCAGAAGCTAGGAGAGCAGCACGGAAGGGAGTCTGTCTTAAATCCCTCAGAAAGAATCGATTTTTTTGACACCTTAATTTTATCCTTCATAACTATAAGACAATAAATTCCTCCTGCTTAAGTCACCTAGTTTGTGGTGACTTCTTACTATGGTCCCTGGAAACTCACATAGTAGGGGAAGACCTTCATGGTTATCTTCTGACCGAGGTATTCCAGAGCAGTGCACACAGAACCCAGTGTTTCAAAGTTGAAGTCAAAGCACTTGAAGTATTTTTCAATATAGATCTATTAAAAATATATTAGGTAGGTGTGGAGTTAGAAAGAAAAAATCAGAATGACAGAAAGCATCCTATACTCAAAACTTCAAAATTGCATCTTACTCTTCCTGGGGGGGCCTTACTCAAGAACTGGTTTTAGTAACATAATCTCTGGTTTTGTCTAGCAGAATGTGTTTTCTGATGCCCATCTATGTTAGACTTCCAGTCAGGCCCTGATAAATGTGAGTCTTTCTTAAATGTAAAGGTCAAAAGGTATTTTATTTTATTTTAAATATTAAAATAGTTAACTAATTTAACCCTGATTTCCCTAGACCAATGCCACCTCCACATATAACATGTTTGAGTTTCCCCTAAAATCAAATTAGACCTCCACAACCTTAGCAAAACTCTTCTGGGAAGATCTATAACATTACTTGATAATGTGTTTCAGTGGATCATGTTAAATAAAAAACATTAATGGTCAACGTTTTTCTAAAAGAAAAGGTTTATTGAGCCAAATTCTAACCAGAAAAGGACTAGGTAATGGGCCATAAAGTCTAAAACACCAGCAGCAGGGCCAGATGGAGAAGGCAACATGGGAGTGGCAGGCTGTTTTATACATCAAGTAGGGCAAAGGAAGATCGAAGTTGTTTAGAAAGAATTTACACTGGCTATAGATAAAGAGGTGAGAAGTTGAAAAGAGACTAGTTCTGGAATAGGTGCATAATCCATAAGGGAGAAGTGTTTGCTCCCTGAGGTTGATTTTGGGCAACAGACTCCAAAGTTCATGCATAAGCAAGAAACAGAGGTGCCTCATGGTCAGTGGTGTCTGACTATTCTCTTCAGATAATTGCAAAAATAGGTACCTGGAAGTGAAAGTTCCAATACATTCAGAACATAAGCAGTCTTTTGTTGGAGTTCCCTGCAGTTGTTAACTGATTAACTTTTCTTGGCTCTTCCTTTCACTCTCCAGCCTGTTCTAATTTAATTTAGGACATTTCAGAATGTTCTCCTTATCAATTACTTACTGTAGGAAAATTCTCTTTGGGTTCCTCTTGAATGCGTAGTTCAAAACAAATGTGTTTATTTTTGCATTATCTTTAGTAGAGATACAAACAAATAAACAAACACACTAAAAAGCTATGTGAGAAGATAAATCCGTTGGGGAAAAAGTTTTAAGTTATTCTCCAGTTCTTCAGTTTGGCTCTACAAAGACTTAAAAAGGTTTTGACTTGCCAAGACACTTTTACTAAGCTGTAGAGCTGCCTGTCTCCTCTCCAGACTATCCGGTAAACAAATGCAGTTCTAATTTTTATAAATGCTACTTTGATTATTCAACTCCTTGGTCAAAATTGATTAGGGCTTCTCACTGTCAGATCATGTCTACAGTTTTCATGATCTTTGATAATCTCTACCAATCCTACCTCTTCCAAATTTTTATTTCACGTTTCTCCATCATAAAGCTTATTATCTTTATTTTATTGTCTTTTCCCCAGTCAACTCCAACACATATGGGTTTACACACAAAACACACACACACACACACACACACAAGTTCCATATATTATATTCTGGCCTTGGGACTATTGCCTATACCTTTTCCCTTTTCTGCAGTCTGCTAATGTTTTTCTCCTAGCCAGATTCTAAACTTCAGTAAAGCTCAGTTGTCTTGTGGGAAGTTCCATTTCCCTTTAGGAAGCTGCCCTGATAGCATTTATCTCCATTATTTATCACTTTCTTATTTCTGCTACTTATTTAGCATGACACTATCCAGTGCTTTGTTAAAACCCATTTTCTACATTGCTTTCTAATGTTTTTATGAACATACAGGCTGTGTTATAATTTTTAAGCTTCCTTTGTATCTCTCACAGTCCTGAGCACATAATGAAGTGTAATAAACATTCCATTTCAACAACTCCCTTTTCACTTCTGTGTTGATTGCTTCAGCACAGATTGCAAAGCACTCTTATATAAGGAACCCAAGCTGTCAAAAATGCCCATCAATCCCTTCTCTTGGGTGGACAAAGGCAATCAGACTCACTGGCAGCCACTGTGGCCTTTACCATCCCTGTGGACCAAGAAAGGAAGAAATGGCCCTGCCCACCATCATGTCTACTCCGCCTATCTTGAAGTCTGAACTCTGTGAGACCTGTTCTCCAGGCAATGATCAAAACTAAAGTAACAACTCTTCACAAACTCTATTTTCCTTGGTCATCCTATGATGGAAGACCCTCATTTATCATCTTCTGTGTTCTGAGCATCATAATAATCATCTCCTTTGACAATATCACTCATTTTCCTTCTTTTCCAAGCTCTTTCATAGGTCTTCTGAAACTCAGTCCAACACATCAGCTAAGTGCACATTCCTGTACTTCATTACATTCAGATAAACTTGGCTACTTCCAAGTCACTTCTCCTAAAAGTTTCATAACAGATAACTCACGGTTAGAAGATGAGGGTCCATGATCCATGTCTGTCTTATTTTCTTATGCCACAGCTCCTCCATTCTTTCATGAAAAATCCCTATAACTTTGTAGCTCATGGCAATCTACTTCTTTTTTTATTTATTCCATTAATCTCTGGGAAATACTTCTCTGCTGCTATCATACTAGAGCATGGCTCATTAGAGTCCTCTTGACAGTGTCTTGCACAGAGCAGAAGTTTTAATTTTAATAAAATTCACTAATCAATATTTTCCTTCAAGGATAAGACTTTTGATGTTATAGTTATTAAAAACTCATCACCAAAACCAAAACCACCCATTTTTCTTCTATGTTTTCCTTTAGAAGTTTTACAGTATTGTGTTTACATTCATGTCTATAATCCACTTTGAATTAAATTTTGTGGAAGAGGTAAGATTTTTGTCTTACAATTGGTTTTTTTTTGCATGTGGATGTTAAATTATTCCAGCATTAATTGTTAAAAAGATAACATTTTTCTTCATGGGATTGCTTTTTCTCATTTGTCAAAAATCAGTTAACTAAATTTTTTGAGTCTATTTTGGGGGATTTCTATTCTGATCCCTTGGTCTGTATCTTTCTGCTTTTTTGTTTGTTTGTTTGTTTCTTTCTTTTCACCACTAACACATTGTCTTGTTTACTATAGCTTTAGTCTTTAGAGTCTTGAAATCAGGTAGTGTGAGTCCCTCACCTTCGTTGTCTTCAGTTGATAAGATTATGTGATTCTTCTTTGGCTTGTTGGTATGGTAATTACAGTAACTGATTTTTCAATGCTGTACCAGCTTTGTGTACCTGGAGTAAATCTCACCTGATTGTGGTGCATAATACCTTTTGTACAAAGTTGGATTCAATTTAGTAATATTTTGTTGATGATTTTTGCATTTGTGCTTATGAAAGATATTAGTCTTTTGTTTTGTTTTTCTTATAACATTTTCATCTGGTTTTGGCTGTAAGTAAGGCAATGCTGCCTTCATGGAATGAATTTTAAAATGTTCTCTTTGTTTCTATCTTCTGAAAGAGGTGCTTGACAACTGGTATTTTTTCTGCCTAAAATGTTTGGTAGAAGGTACCCGTGAAATCATCTTGACTTGGTATATTCTATTTTATTAATAAGTAATTCAATTTCTTTACTGGATCTGAGCTCTTCAGGTATCTATTCCTCCTGTGTGACTTTTGGCAATTAGTGGATTATAATAGCATTGCAGTTAGGGAAAATCTTCACCCACTGTGTTGCCATGACAGTTCCAACAAGAGCCAAATAAGGACAAAAATTCCTCCTGACTGGAAAGAGGGGTCAGTGAGGAACCACCTAGGATGCCTATAAGGCCACTCCTAAGTCTTAAATAGCTTTCACTTTAGAAGTGGTAAATTCTTAAGACTCTTTGTTCTTTGGGGCGGTTGCTCTTCTGGCCTACCCACTCTCACCTTCTAGAGAGTATACTATACTTCTAATAAATCAGCTAGTTGCTTGGTTTATTTGGTGTGTCCTTGAATTTTTTCCTATGAAGGACCTACACCAAGAACCTGTTTTTCTGCAACAGTCACTATCCTCATAATTGTCAGAAAGTGAATATTTTTATGGCTCTGCAGAATTAGGGCCTTCAGGGCAAGTTTTGCTGGGACCTGGGTTAAAGAACACATCTTGAAACTTAAAGATAACTGAATAAATAGTGTAAGAATTGCCTCTCTGGAGGTATGTAGTATTTTGCCATGTATAATGTGCATCCTCAATTTTGGTCCAAACCTTCAGGGAAAAATCTTACGTTTTAATTTTTTAATTCAAATTTTTATTTGTTTATTGATAGATTCAGTATAAAATGGCTCCTGCTCCGCCATCTTCTCCTTCTCTTCCTTTACCCTACTGTGACTCAGCATAGCCCGGGAAACAGAAACTTGGCTCGGGAGACTGAAACTTAACCCTAGCCCTTACCTTAGCCAGGTAAATTGAAACCTATCTTTGACCAATCAGTAGTGACCACCCATTCTTCCCTCTGCATTTTGCCCACCAAAACCTCCTACCTATATAACTTCCCTCCCAACGGTGCTGCTCTCCCATTGCGAGACAGCACAGTAGCTTGCCCAGTAAAGCTCGTTATTGCTACCTGGTGTTTCGGCTCGTTTCTATCATTTATATTTAGGCACTTGTTTTTTGTATTATAAAGGAATTTAACATTTATATTTTTAACATATTATGGTACAAGTAATTTTATTTAACAAATAATTACAAAACACAAGAACAGATGCAAGGTACAAGAAATTTTAGGTATAACTTTGTTTATATAACACAAACTGATTATCGAATCCCAGGGTATTATTTTGCATATGGATATTGTTACTATATGTTACTATATGATTTCTAGAGTTACACTTTTAACTCATAAGCATAAATAAAAGAATTTAAAACATTTATATAGATTTGGAATTAATACTACCCTTGTATAAAGTGCATCCTTGTTTTCCCCTCATAATTTGGGCAAAAAAATGCACTATACATGGCAAAATACAGTATTTGTTTCAAAAGATAAGACTTTCCAATGTTGTGAACTCAGAAACATGTCTTATATTCTGAAGAGTAAGAACATAGGATCCTTTCTATTTTCTCGTAAAAGAGAGTTTGTGTACATTAGGGAGCAAAGTTTTGTCTCAGTGTCTCACAAAGGAAGAAAGAGGGAACAGCTATCTCTCTTCTATATTAACTCTAGATTTTGGGGAGTTCTTCATCCATAGTACACACCCTCATTGCATCACCTTAAAAGGGGGAAAAATTGGGGACAAGGGAACTAATGCACTTTTTTACTACAAGCATTATACAGAGTTTGTCCCTGCCCTGGAAATCTTGTTATCTAACTCTCAGGGTAATAGGAATAAATATACATATTAAAGCATATCAATATTTACAAATTTAATTTCTATGTTCACAAGTATGTTGCAGAAGGTTTTACCCGTTCTCCTGTCGGAAAGACCAAGTGGCACTTGGAGCACTTGCAAGTTCAGGTTGTTTCTTTTACACCCGTGGGCTCAGAGGAGGTGCCTCCAGAGTCTGAGCCCCAAAGGCAGGGTGGGGAAATGTGTAGCAGAGCATTTCCATAATAACAGCAGTTTCCCAGGAGCAGGCTAGGGTTGGTGGGAACAGGGGTTCAGGGACAAGAAGGACCAGGAAGTGAATGGGGGGAGTCGGTCCGGACTAGGCTATCAGCCATGTTGGGAGGCAGTATTTCTCTACAGTAGACCACGTCCTTGAGCATAAGAATCCTTGTGGTTCATTCTGGTGTTTGTGGTGCCTGGCTGCGTGTGGTGGTTAAGAAATCTTTGTTGATTGCTCGTTGAATAAGCAAGTAAATTGCCTTATTGATGTGAGAGATGTCCAAGACTGTGGAGAATTTCTGTAAGAGTTTACTTGAGCCAAACTCACAACTTACTGTCAGCTAGCAAGAGTTTAAATGCTCCAAAGAATAAGTGTTGCAGCTTCTTTTAAGCATTTGAAATAAAGGAGGGAACATAAGATTACCAGGAGGTGAGAAAAAACAAGGCGGGGATTGGATTACAGGACAGTTAACAAGATTATGTGCTCTTTTGAGGGAGATCACCCTTTCGAAGGAGGGGTCTGAAAGGAGGCATTTCAAGGAAGCATTAACCTCGATGCACAGAAGCAATGGGCAGGGCTTGCTTAAGGCAAAAATAAGCCTTTTACTAAAAGTTATAGGCCTGGGGCATGACCACCCATCATAACCCACCCAGTTAGGAATTTATGATCAGATCACACTGTGAGGTTACTTTCCTTTAGAACTTCTTTTAGACATCCACAGCCTCAATGCCCGAGGAATAGTTAAGTGTCAATCACCAGAAGGTGAGGACTGGCCTAACAATGCAAAGCCTCAGATGGCTCTGCTAGTAGATAGGACCTTCTGGTAGTATCTGAAGAAATCCAGGGGCTTGCTGCCAGTGAGTTAGGCTCTGATGAAGTTCTGATGAAGCCAGTGGCAGAGTCCCTCTCCTCTGTAGATTAGTTATGAGTTACTCATTTGCATGACCTCAGACAATGTCCTGGGTACATTCCTCAGAGAAATTTCAGAAGAAATTTCCTCAGAGCAAAGGCTCTGGAGTGTGCAATACCTTGAATTAAATCCCAGCTGTGTCCCTTAATAGAAGCAACTGACTCGATTCTTCGGAGCTCAATTTCCCATGTGTAAAATGGGTAGAATAACAATATCACAGATGTTGTGAGGATAAAAGGAGCACATTTATGCAAAGGAGTTAAAAATATAATGTGTTGTAAGGGAAACAATGAATTAATTAATGTAAAATCCTTAGAAGAATTCCTGCCACATAGTAAGTTGTATAAAAAATTTTTTTTGCCTACTTAGTATTCAATTTTAAAAGGGTTCAGAGGGAGAAGAAATCTAGTGAAAGCAATTTACATTCTAATACAGAAAATAAATATTTTTGTCCAATGAAAACCATAATATAAAAAATCAAGTCAACATTATATCCTACAGATTATCTTTGTTTTAAGAAATCATTTCTTCAAGTTTAGTGACAGGTTTTATCCCTCAAATAATTTCCCTCAAAAGAATGGATGGTAAGTGAAATCTTGCCGGGAATTATCTGGATTATGTAAAAATAAGAATCACATCTGACTCTCTACAACTAAAAATAAAGATATTTTTAGTCACAAAGAACTATTGTCATTCCAAAAAAAAAAAAAACAGAAAGAAAGAAAAAAGAAAACATTCTCTACTTTCCAACAAGCCAGGGAACTGTTTTCAAAGGCTTTTGAAAATTCATGTTTGGTGCTTGTTTTTGTTATGATTTGGAGGTCTGCTTTCACAAGATGAAATATGATATTTAGAACGGCAAAGAGGCTGCCTAGGGAACAACTGAAGCCTAATTGTTACTTAAATGGCTTAAGTCTCTTTTTTTATTTTTTTTGCTTTTTGGTATGTGGGTAGCTCCCTGACCGGGAATCGAACCCAGGCTGCAGCACCGACAGCGCCAGTGCTGAAGCCTTAAGCCACTACACCACCAGGGAACTCCCTTAAGTCTCTTTTCATCCATTCAATAAACAATTATTGAGAGCATGAGTTGGGCAAAGTTCCACCATCTATGTGCCGATTTATAATGTGTAGTGAGCCAGTTTCCCTTGGTGTTCAGGGAGGTGCAGCCTTGTGCACTGTCCTCAAAGGGACCTAGAAGAGTTAATAAATTTCATTATGTAACACCTGGCCCTCACCATTTACTCAGCTTTTGGTCGGACAGCATTTCCAACGAGGTCAAAGTCTAGGTTTGATCCTGCTCTGGACAGGTTGCTTTTAGCCTTGCTCAGTGGTTTCTGGTCACAGACCATTCTTTGAGCCAAAAAATCTAACCCAGGGTTCAACAGGGCATATTATAGCAAATATGTTATTGCCACTGATTGGGCATGCTCACACTTCTATGAATTCATATCTGAAAGGTGATACTTTATTTTTATTTCTATCATCTTACTTGTACAGGAACTTAATATAAGGATCTAGTATCTTACACTCAAGTAATATTATTGATAAAATAGCTACTACATGTATTTTATTATGTGCCAAGGACTGTTAATACATGATTTCTATACTGACTCATTTTAATTTCTGCAGCATTCCTGTAAGGAAGATGCTGTAATATTATCCTCATTTCACAGATCAGAAAACTAAAGCAGAGAAGTTATATAACTTCTTGTGGCTATTAAGTGGCAGAGCTGGGATGGAAATTGAGGCAGTCTGGCTCCAGAGCACATGTCTGACCACTGTGACATTCAGGTGAAAACCTACCATTTTCACTCATGAACCACCATACCACAGATACCCTCTTTAGTTATTTGAATATTAATTTAATTTATTTCAGCATATTGTGAAGATTGCTGCATTGTATTTTAAAAATAAACTGATAGTAAAACACATGATCTTAAGATTTTAGCAAACAGAACTGTTTTGATCCTTTTACTGTTCTAGTAAAAGGCTCCTCAATTCCCCAGATAGCACAACCAGACATTAAAACTATCTTCAGTTTAGCTCTAACTGACCCTTCTCACCCTCTCCCCAGGTACTTTCTTCATGGTCTTCTTCCCATTTCCTCCACATAAACTGTACTTTACTCACTTTAGCCTGAAATCTCCTTTCCTTACTTTAATTTCTATAGCAGTTAATGATAGTGTATTTGCCTGGCTATGTATAGTAGAAATGTTGACATCTCCTCTATTGTTAATTTGAACTGTTATTAAAACCTTTGGTCATAAGTCAAATTTAAATTGTGTTTTTTAACTATTTGATAGGACTATAAGCTCCACGAGGGCAAAGACCTAGTTTTGAGCCTGAAATAAAATGTTTGATTTAGTTCGTATGTATATAGTACAGCCAAGATTAATGTAGAAATAAACAAGAATCTTTCCCAGACCAAGAAGAAGTGATGAGGTTCATTAAACAATACTAAGATGGCTTGTTTTGGTTTTATGAGTAGATCAATAGAATGATCTGCTCACTTAGGAATTATGCCATTGTTATTCACTTCCCAACTCATCAAAAATATATTAATAAAAAATATTGTTCAATGTTTACTATACATAGAACAGGTTTAAAAGTCATGGTTTTCATATCAGTATGTATAATTCATGGTTCTGGATTGCAGGGAACACACAATCTAGTTGGGTTTCTGGATTTTATACTAGCAACCTTAGGAATTATGTGATAAATACTAAAATGGTCCTGACCATTGAGAGAGTTCAGAGGAGGAAGTCGAGACACAGGTCACTTTGAAGTGGGATATCCAGTCTATGAAGACAGAACTTGAGTTGGGTCTACAAGGTGGAGCAGCATTTACAAACAAAACAAACAAACAAACAAACAAAAACAGAGAACAGAGGAAGGGCATTTACGGTAGGCATATGTACAATGAGCAAAAGAAAATGTATTTGTCCCATATTTAGAAGACAATATACTAAACTGTTTAGTAATGAAAGAAATAAGTTGTAAGGTTGGTCATGTAGAAAACTATAAATATAAAATTCTTAGGCACTGGGAAGCCAACAAAGGATTTTGAGCTGAACAGTGATATTATGAGAAGCCTAGTTTGGACTGAAGAGAGATTGGAAGGTGGGTATTCAGTAAAAAATCATTTGAAAATATAGATTCAAAAGCTTTATAATTAGAAGTGCCTTCCTTAAGCAACTAGATCTCATTTAGGTAGAAGAGAAAACTGGAACTCAAATAGGTAAGGAGTATTATGCAAAAACATGATGTAAGCTTTTTCTTTTTGTTTCTAATTTTTATTTCATTTTCAGATCTCAAATTTATAATTTCATACAAATTTTGTTATCCTTAAAAATGAATTTAAAAGACTGAGTTAAGGGTAACTCTATCAGATATCAAAGTGTATTTGGCGACTAGAAACATTAAAGAGTATATTTTAATGATTTAAAAACTCAAGACTTTGCCATCCAGTAGGCTATTGTCTTAGATATTAAAGTATCCTTTTGCATTTATGAAGAACAATATGCTAATAAATAATTTCTTGCATATTTGACAACCAGTCCTCTTTTATTTTCATTATATTAAATTGTAGCAACAAACATGAAAATGGTATCTCATAAGTCGTTGACAAACTTTTATTATTTTGTTGCTGGGTTTATAACTAAGACAGCTCATATCATTTTCACATCATTTACTAGACTCAACATGCTTTCAAGGTTACTGAAATTTCTGTTGGTTTTGAATAACATTTAATGTTCATTAGTACTTAGGTACAAAGCGAAAAAAATATCATTAAAGACAGTTGCTAATTCCATTAAGTGACCATGAAATATGGATGATAGTATTTTTTCATCTGAGTCCAAGGTGAACAAAAAGGAAGAATAGTAAAATCTGAAATACCCATTTACTCAAGAAATTTCCTAACTTCTAATAACTTTTACCCATCAGTTAATTTCTTTTGAAATATGTAATAATTTCCAATGGCCAAAGGTTACCAGTGGAAAATATTAAAAAAGATTGGTTGCAATTTAATGGGTTTGAAAAGCATCACAGAGTTCCCACAATGTTGCAAAACTCCTTGTAAACCATTTAAAACAAAATCTTATGAAATGTGATATGCATTTATTTAACACAGAGTTCCAATCTGCCCTTAAATTCCAGAATACTGTTCTATGGGCAGAAGTTTATTATATGTTTATTCATGTAATTTATCCAGGGAATGTTTATTGAGTTCCTAAGTAACTGTGATATAAGGTAAAAAGTGAAAAATCCAAGACAGACAGAATGCTAATAGAGATAGAAGCCTACCATTCTATGTGCTCAAGGTCAGGGGGGTTAGGTACTTCTTACATAAGATCCTGTAAAATTATGAATGTCCCTCAGTTCCTTCACCAGGACAGACTAAAGTGACTTGGAAATTCCATGTACACTTGCTCAATTGGTGCACATCTAAGTGTAAACACAGTACCTGAAAGGACAGTACAAGAATATACTAAGAAATTGCCCAATCTACTAGCTCACAATGATCTCTACCTCTCTTTGCTCATGTTATTGTAGCTAAAATCAAATGCTCCTATCATTTTTAGCCAAATTTGAAATTTAGGAGAAACAGGCTATAGTTTTGATGACTATTCAGCCTGCTTGTGGACCTTGAAAATTAGTTATCTTTTGGGATACCCTCATACAGGGCTATCAGGAAAGTATCCAGCCACATAATATGAAAAATAAAGAGACATTTATGGCTGGATTTTTTCCATACAGCCCTTGTATGTATGTGTAAGTGGAAGATTTTGACATTTGAATAAAATATTGTAGTTTTCATGGAAATGTGGATGAAAGTTCTGAGCCTGTGGAGTGCACAAACTCCCTACCTCCCAAGCAGCTTAACACAAGGAAATGTACGACTAAACTCCATGTATGTGTACGTTTCTATGTGTATAAGCACATGTGCATGTGCTTCCTATAAACACGGAGTACAGTACTTTCCTCACAGAAAAAGAAAGGAAGGAAGTCAAGTGAAGGAGACTGACCTTGAGGAAGGGATTTAGCATAGATTCATTTTCGGGTCTAATGTCTTAGACTGAATGGCATTGTTTTATTCAAATATGATTATTCTAACAAGATTTTAGAATTTAGTTATGGGAAATTTATTCCACTAATTTTATTTTATTCTAATTTTCCCTTCCTTTTTTCCTTATTTCCTCCCTTCCTTCCTTTCCGTCTTTCATTCCCTCCTTCCTCCCTTCCTTCCTGCCTTCCTCCATCTCAACCCCGCTTTTTTTTTTTATTTGCAAAATTTTACCAATACAGGCATTATGGAGGTAGGCACAAAGAATGTTGTCCAAAGATAAAGTAGAATTAAATTAGTAAAAAAAGATAATGTGAAGATAGCAATGATAAAATATGCCATGACTTAATTCATTCTATAATTTCTATCTCATTTCTACTTCATTATTTTTCATATTATTTAATCCAGAAGTTGCTTGGAAATATAAATTATCTAGGTTATTATTTTGGTACTACATTGTATTTGTTATGTAAATACAGTCCTTAAGTAAAACTTTAAAGTAAATGTACCAAAAACTATAAATATATGCATTGCAAAAATGATTATTTGGCATGCATAAGAAAGGAAAGGATAGAAATTTCTGGACTGCTATGAAGTACTTACGTTTTGTTTGAAGATCAAGATTTTAAGTTGCTTTCAACACTTTTAAAAGGTTATACCCAATATGTAGATAAATTGGACTTGAATTTAAAGTTAGGAAAACGTTTACCTCAAATTCTTCTTAGTACTTTGCCATTAATTTGAGAAAAGAAATTGAAAAGACTATGTCCACTATTATAATAAAAATATTTATTATAAAAATTATCACATTTCTCTGTACATAGCCTGAAGACAAAAACACAATTTATACATTAATAATTTAAGTGGGTCTGAACGTTCAGGATCCATCCATTCACTGGAATCCTAAAGCTCTTCCATAAATTTCACAAATGCCAATGTAGCCTACTTCTATTTTATAGAACTCCATTTACACAGTTGATATTATTGAGATACCAACGTATCTTTTTCTCTAGTGTTTTATTAAAGATAGTTCACAGTGTTTGGGTTAATTAATCAACTGCTTTAAATCTTTGGTAAAAGCAAGTACATATTTACATGCGAAAATGTTTAATTCAGTAAAAACTGTAAAGTCAAATAAACTTTAAGTTTACCTAAAAGTCAAATAAACTGCAATTAGTTTTGTATAATCAATAAATGTACAAGTCAGAATCCCACCATCAAGAAAAGTCACTATTTTAAGACTTCTGATGATGAAATCTGAAATCCACAGCAGTTCAGGGCCCCAGAAGCACCTCAACTTTAGGTCATGACAAAATCATACACAAATACTACATTGAACACGTAGACAGTACTGATTATTTTCCAATGCAAAATCTCGTTTTTTCCTATATCCCAGTTTAAATATCAATTTGACATAGATGAGTTTATTATCTCATTAAAGCCTCGTACCTTGCAAGAGTGAAGAGAGCCATTTAAAAAAGGCATACTTTTCTGAAAGATACCAATTCATCTTCTTGTCAAGAATTTGTCCATGAAAATATGGATCATTTCTTGAAATAACTTGTGGGGAATATAGCAAGATGCCTGCCTTCTGCTTCTCTCTCTCACCCTTCTTTCCCTCCTTCCTTCCTTTTTTCCTCCCTCCCTTACTTCCTTCCTTCAATCTATCCTTCCTTCCTTCCCTCTTTCCTTCTTTCTTCTTTTGTTTTTTCTGTCCTTCCCTGACAACCTGTCTATTATACCCAAACTCCCCAAAAGTCCCACATGCATTCAGTCATTAGCTCTTAATCTCAGTTATTCACAAATGAAAACATCCTATTCCCAGGAGATTTGTTAAATATACTCCAAGAAGTATTTAAATTCTAATGTTATTGAGCCATTTGATAATTAGGAATTTTTTTTTACAGACACATTGATGTTGGAGTATAGAGAATATAATTAAGTACATCAAAAATACATCTTTTAAAGCCCAGAAAATGGATGCCCTTGGATTACCCCACTGCTGGGCAGAGAATAGCCCTTCCTACCGAGTTAGGTTCTGAATGTGATTTCTTTCCCTAACATCAGTTTTTCCAATCTACTGTTTCATTCCTAAACAGAGCAAGGTGAGAGATACTTTTGCTACCACTTTGGTAATTCTTCTCTCTCTCCAACTGCCAACATCCTGAATTCAGTGCATATTTTAAAACTCACCAAAGACTAGGCACCTGGCAATAAGTGTTCACTTACTATGTGAAGTGTGAACAGGAAAAGCAGCATAATGAAGACCCTGTATTTATCAGAAAAAGTCTTGTGAGTTTTTACATAGCTCAATGCCTTGGCTATAACTTTGAATAAAACATTTTGACTCATTCCTCATTCAAAGTGAGTGTTATTTTAATCACCAGTATTTTCCTCTCTAAAGCACATAAATCTATAATGTACACAACATGTACATTAACATACATTTCTAACCATATAATGTAAACTTAACCCTACTCCTTTGAATGGTAGGAAAATACTGGTATAACTGACACTTGATGTTTAATCAATACTAATATGTTATGACGTCAACTAGAGGTCTAAAATATCAGTCCATTGAAACCACTAGCCTATACCTTCTCTCCTTTTCCCATTCTTGTTAACAAAAAGATGAAAAATTGAATCTCCTATCTTCTTTAGGGGTTGATAAAACCCAAGCATTACTCTAAGTTAAAAGAATAAAGAACTGGCCATCTGTTAACTCCTGTATTCCTGCACCGAGCTGTTCTGGGTCACAGAAACACGTTTTGTTCCTCTTCCCTTCAGTGTTCTGGTCAAGGAGTTTCTGTTGCTGTTGTTTGTGAGGGAACGAGAGTTCACATGCAAACATTCAGGAAGCAGCACTGCCGCAGACCCACTCTGATCCCGGAGAGCGTCCCACGCGCTCCTCTTCACATAGCCACTTTCTCCTTCGCCAGGTTCTTTGGTTCCTTGCTTGGGATACACCAGTCATCAGCCTCGCTGCTCATTTGATAATGCTTGAAGGCTGATTTATTAAAGACGGGGAGTTTTTCTATGGACTCCGAAGACAAAGCCTGAAGGGAGAGGGAGGAAAAAAGTCAAACTAAAGAAGTCACTCATGGTGTAACTTATACTTGAAGTGGTTATTCAAAGTAAATCCAGAGGCAAACAGTCAAACATTCAAATACATTCTTTTAATTGACTTAGTAGTAAGAGCCTATAGTGTATTAGGCATTATATAGAAGAAAACTAAAAAATAAATGTTATCTCTACCCTATAGGGGATGAAAGTGTACATATACAATTAAAAATATTTAGAAGTAGAATTCGTGCTCAATATTTACAATGTCCCTTTTCTGATTACTAATATGATAGAGTTGACTAGCAAGGCTATTCTTTCCAGGCAAAACTGCTGTATCTGTGATAAAGTAAGAGTCCTCATCGGATATTATTAATCTATTAAAATCTGATACTATAATTTAGGAATTTTTCCAAGACTTTGAAGACTTTGGCTCATTTAAAAAATGAAGATATTATTTTGATGGTCAAAAACAATTTGGCAAATAATTCTCTGGCACAGAATGGGGGCTGAGAGGCTTAATGTTTTAGGTGCTAATTATCTGTAGATGCATTTTCAGTTGAAATAGTTGGCAAATGACAAACAGATTCAGGACAGTGACCTTAACAAACAAATTAAGGTTTTATCAGAAATAGAAAAAACACATTCCAAGCTTTAAAGTTTAAGCAGGAAATGCCAAGCATCCCACTGACAGCTTGTGAGCAGTCAGTTTTCCTTTCTGGATTTCTAATAAGGTCAACTTAAGGTCTTGAATATCTTGGTGTCAGTTGTTTTTGAGGCTGGAACATTATCAGCATATATTTCCCACAAATTTAAGCAAAACAGAAGTACAGCTTATTCTCACAGATGCCAAAGGAGTTGTCTTTAAAAAATTCACATGAGGATGTCCTCATTCTGAAAATAAAATGCTTCTTGGGAAGCAGTTTTGTTTTGCTTGAGGTAGGTAGCATGGCTCTGCTTCCTTTTTGGTAAGTTACCATATTAAATATTAAACAGTATATATGCACGTACCAAAGAGAAAACAGAATGACTTGTGCTCATTATTTGCACTGATTCAGTTTGGGGTATTCGCGTGGACCATAGGACTCAGGGCTGTGTAAAAAGCAATCTTTTCAGAAATGTGATTTTTTTTCTATTGAATTTAAAGAATACCTTTAAGTAGATGATAGCGTCTGTCCCATATCCTGATAAAGAGTAGAGATTCAGATCTCCCTGAAAGTACTTGGCATAGAGACGGGAAATCGGCAGGCCGTAACCAAAACCAGCCTAGAGTAGAAAGATCAGTTATTGGTAGAGCCATGGACATGATCATTGGCATACAAAATACAGGAGGGAGTTATTAACCTGCCTGACACTGATGTCTTAGAACCTACATGATTATCTGCTGCTTCCAATCAGAGGCACTTTGAATTGTTTCATCATTTTTAGCTTACTTTAACATTCTTTCTCATATTCCTCATGCCCAATTTAACTAAATTGATTAACGTGCTTAAATATTTCCTTGTAATCCTTGCTGCACCTTTAGAACCAGGTGGCTGGGATGAACTTAGCCATACAGTTGAGCTTACCAAAGGAGCATTCCGGGAATTATCCATCACAGGCGTCGGTGCAGTGGAATATGTGTAACTAAAGAGGCGATCGATGATCCTCAGGGGAACGCCACCTCCTCTGTCTGAAATCTTAAACAAACAAACAAGTCATCAGAGCTACACATTAAAAACAACGTGCATTTGTCTATACAAAAATGTCCTTCCTTCATTTAAAAGTCGCCCAGTATACATGACTTTGATCTACTGCTCAAAGCAGAGAGCTTTATTATTACTGACTCTTTTTGTATTCTTTCACCAGAAATTCAAAAGAAAAATAGAGAATACTTACTTTAATGGTAAGATCTTCTTTTCCCAAGACAACAATCACCTCAATTGGTGTAAGGGAAGGCTGGTTTTCCTGATGTTCAACTGTTGCCCTCATTGCATTCTAAAGAAAACAAAACCAAAAAGAATTTAATGACAGAAGGATGAGGGGCAATAGATAACTAAGTTTTTAATGTTTAAAAATAAAAGCAGTACAGAGGGTAACTCAAAGTTCCTATTTTTAATTTAGCAGTTAAAACAGCTCTGCAAATACCCATTTATGAATGTGTCATGCAGGATGCATAATGAAAAATATTCATTTGCCATGGAATATAGCTGCTGGGAAGAATGTCTAATGGAAAACCAATTTTGCTCGGTGTAGAGTTCTTATTTGTAAGCTTAATTTAAATGTAGAAATTGTTTTTTATAGTCCATTTCCTGATACTCTCTTTTCTGTCTTTTCATTACATTTTACATCCAAACACCAAAGACTATTACACAACAAAAAGAACAGTGAATCATTGAACCAATTTATTGGATTTTATAAAATTTGCTGAAAAAGTTGTTACTATTTAGAAGTATACTAAATAATTCTAAATTAAATTTCAATTTGCATGTGATTATCATTTTAGTTTTTACCAACAAAGACAAAATATCTATGAGTTGGACCATTCAATTTAAAAATAAATCAAATTAACAAAAAACTATCTTTTGTCTTTTAACAGCAAGTTTTCAGACACGTGGATGAATCTCATACAGATATAGTTTTGGTTTATTTCATCCACTTTCCTCTTAAACCTTCTTCTGGTAGGTTGTCTGCTTTCTGGTTTCTATTTAATATTAGGTTATAATCATTAGCTGAAGTGAAATAAGACAGATCAGATGTTTTTAGTATTATCAATAGCTCACTGCACTAACATTAGAATAAGTTAGGAAACATTAAGTTCTGAGAAGAGTTATATCAGAATTAGAAGCAGATTTCACTTTTATTTAGGCTTCCTTGTCACCAGTCCAGAGGACTACTGGGGTTATCAGAAAGCTACAGGTGTCTTTCTGTTTCACTGTTAAGTACATACTGTAGTTTGGTCGTAGAACCCAGGACAGGATTTAATTTTAGCACCTGGCTACCCAAGATCAGTAACATCTGCATCCTCTGCGAATTTTCTATTATAGAAGTGCAAATTCTCAGACCCAGAGAATCAAAACCTCTGGGGCCAGAGGCTAAGAATCTGTATTTTTACAAGCTCTCCAGGTGTTTCTATTGCAGGGCTCCCCAAGGCCAGGGACTGGTACAGGTCCATGACCTGTTTGGTACTGGGCAGCACAGCAGGAAGTGAGTGGCCGGCGAGCGAGCAAAGTTTCATCCATGTTTACAGACGCTCCCCATCACTTGATTACCACCTAAGCTCTGTCTCCTATCAGATCAGCGGCCACATTCGATTAGTTGTATAATTATTTTATTACATATTACAATGTAATAATAGCAATAAAGTGCCCAACAAATGTACTGCACTTGAATCATCCTGGAACCATCCCCACCAGCCCTCGTCCATGGAAAAATTGTCTTCCATAAAATCGGTCCCTGGTGCCAAAAAGGTTGGGGACTGCTGTTCGATTGCACACACAAGTTTGGAAAGCACAGCCCTACAGTTTTGCCATGGAATGTGGACTGGGGGCCAGCAGCATCACCTGTTAGCTTATTAGAAATTCAGAATCTCAGGCCCCACCCCAGAACCAATGAATCAGAATTTGCTTTTTAACAAAACCTCCAGGTGATTCATATGCATGTTAAAGTACATCACTGAAAGGATGGGTTGTCTTCTGAGTAGTATATTCTAAGGCTCAGGTTGAGGCTCTGCCACCTGCAGTAATTCTGGACCTGAACCTCTGGATTTGGAATTGGACAAGCCTGTGGGGGCGGAAGTAACAAGGTCACAGTCCCAGTTGCATTCACCCCGTGACCTTCCTTAATAAATACATGAATGAATGGTGCTTTGTTGGGCACCTGAAAACATAATGGGAATAGGAAACATTGAGATACCATGACTCATACTGTGCGTTCTCAAACACACGTTGATGCTACAAGGACTCTATGTACCCTTTCAAACATTAACTGTAGCCTCCTTCTGTCAGAAGCACAGAAGCATGCTTGAGAGAAAATAATGAGGCCCTTGTTTGTAGTCAGAATGATAAAGAAAATAAAAATGTACCCAGTGAATTAAAAAAACAAAACAAAATTGCAATTATTGTGAAATGTCATACCTTGAATAGCTCAAAAAGCATATGATGAAGATGAGAAGGAACGTACACAATGTGAATTGGTTGCCCTGGAGATTTTCCTAAAAAAATTCAACTCATTAGAATTGGCCAACAAATATTCCAGTAAAACAAACCTCCATATCTAGTTGATTCATACTTTAGACTTAAACGGGATTGGAACGTTCCCCATCCTTCTTGCTCCAAAATCCTACCCGAGAACCTTCCCTCTTAAACAGCAAACACAACTGGCTTATTTTAAAATGCCACTGCAGTTGCAACCTCGTGCTCTATGAATAATTTTTACGCTTCTATACAAATGTATAAAGTCAGGTGAAATGTAGAATAAGGGTGCTATAAATTAGACTACATGGATTACTTGTTCCTAGTTTCAGAACTTTTATACTGGACAACCTCAGAGTTAAAATTATATGCATTGTAAGAAAAAATAAAAAATAAATGTATCTATAGAATAACGTCAAAATTAATGCAAGCTATAATTTTCATATTTTAAAATGGAAGTAACACTTCGAAAATTATACAATAATGCACATGGGAAAAATAATGCATCCAATTATTCTTGATTTTTATCACACAAACATTAAATCTTAGAGGCAATATGCTTAAATTTCACCAAGAGGCTAAAGAAAACAAAGAAACAAAAACCTCATAATACTGCTTAAAAACAAAAATAAAAGTATTATTCTTTGATGTCCCAGGCCTTGGCAAAGTTTGAATTAGAAAACACAAGGTCTGGCTCAATACCCTCTTTATTTTATCAAACAGTTCAAGCAGTTAATCTACAAATATTATGCAACAATGCTATTAATGCTTAAAGATATTTTTCAATCTTTACTTGTACTCTTATTTTTAGTTTAACAGTCAGTTACATTTGCATATTCCCAATCTATGAGTTAGGCTACTCTTAATTTTAGCAACTTGATTTTAACTCTCACCACCAACAAATATTGTTCATGTATAACTATTACTTGGAAAAGATATTTACTTCAAATTCAAAGGAGAATGTTATTCCAATTTAAGTATACTGTCTTGCTACTAAGGGATAGGATAAAAATAGTGCCTTGCAATCAACATGTAATCATTTCAGTCAGTACAGGAAGGCTTTATTTTTTCATAGAGTTGAACCTATTAAAGTATGCTCTGCTTCTGAAACTGGTATATAGGCATAGTGCAATTTTTTAAAAACAGGTAAAAACATTTAACATGAGGTCTACCTTCTTAAATATTTACACGTACAATATACTATTGTTAACTATAGACACACTGTTGTAGAGCTGATCTCTAGAAGTTATCTTACATAATTGAAATTTTATACCCATTGAATAGTGACTCCCCATTCCACTTAACCCCCACCCACCTCTGGCAACCACTATTCTACTCTCTGCTCCTATGAGTTTGACTATTTTAGATACCCCAAGTGGGATTATGCAGCGCTGGTCCTCTGCAACTGGATTATTTCTTATAGTGCAATTTAAAATAGTTTTGTTTCCAGATCTTACAAGTAACCTCTTTAAGAGGATATGTCTAAACTACTTCTGGCCCTCCTATCCCCTGTAATTTCAAGTGAGTGATCTTTCTTTGATCTAAGATATGAAACTTAATTGCTACTCTAAATCCCAAATGATTTGTTCTTTATGAATTGTCATTAGCAACTGAATATGCATATATTCAATTGGAACTTTCCAGTTAAAATAAAGAGAACCTTGGCTTCAAAAAAAGTGTGCAAATTCTAGGCAAGTTCAGAAGCAAAAGTGGAACACAATAGTTGCCATGTATTTACAAGAAGTAATCATACCAGGAGAACACTTCATTTTCCATAGGTTAAAATATGTTGTTTATAGCTTACCATTGACTTGTGTGAGCTTTAATTCTGGAGACGTTAAATAATACTGATCACAAAGCATCTTCGAACACTCAAAGGCATCTGGAATAGAAGCGTTTTTCTCATAATGATGAAATGAATTTGGGCCATGTAAAATTTCCAAGTGGTGTTCAGTGTGTACACTACCCTTAATCTAAAATATTTGTTAGAGTACAAGTTTATGTATACAAAAATAACTTTTTAATATTTTATTGAAGGAAAACTTATGACAGTGTTTAAGTTGTATCTATAGCAATAGAAATATGTATACTTCAGAGATCAAATACAGAAATATAGCAAATTAGTTCCTGATGTTTAGATTTTTTATAATATTATAAATGCATTTTTAAACCCCTTATCCTTGAAAGCAAAGGGCCTTCATGACACTATTTATAAAAATATAAAGGGAATACTCTAAATATAAATTCATTTGCAGAGTCACTTCAACTGTATGTCAATCATAGAGTATATATTCTCAATAAGGGAAATGGCAAAAATCTAGAAATTACCTTGGACCACTGCTGCAACATCACATTTTGGATCAATGCTTCCAATGTGGCTTGGGTTTCCTATCTGTGAGTCACTAAATATAAGAACTGTTGAAAAAGAAATACAAAATATATTTGTTATAAAAATAGGGTAATAATGATTAGAACTACCACTGACAAAAGAATGTGACCCACCAGATAGTTAAAAATCTAGTTAAGAGTATGGTTTATATTCCATACCCATCTCTATATATCATGACCATGATGAACTAACTTACTGTGCTGGTTCATTAGCATCCGGGTAGAAATACGATTCATGTAAAATCGATCCAAGAAATACTGAAGATTTTGATTGGTGATTGGGTCAACTGTACAACCATCTTTAAATTCTATGATTCCTTGTGCCATTGTAGGAACGACATTATGATGTCTATTTCGAACTTTGATGAGAGTATCTACAAAGCTAAACCGAAACACATTTATAGTTAGTGGAAGTTCAAATAATTTTCATTCACTTATATTCCTTAGATTATAAATATATTATAAGTGTATGTATCCCTTATTATAGAAGTATGTCTGAAAATAGTCAAAATTTTAGACATTTATTCTACTGCATAATACTTACTCTGATAACACTTTCTGGTCTTCTGGGTTTCTCTCATGGAATTCCACCAAATCCATCAGGCTCTGGATGTACCTGTAAAGCGACAGTTGTACTTTAAGTTTTAAAACTGAATCATCAGATACAAGTGACTGAAAATAGAATGTGTTAGATTCTATTTTCAAATGAATTGAAAAGACAAAGTATTATGCTTAAAATTAAAACACCAAAAAAAGGAACTTTCATACACTGCTAATAAGAATGTAAATTGATTACAGCCACTAAAGGAAACAGTATGGAGGTTTCTCAAAAAATTAAGAACAGAATTACCATAGATATGACCCAGCAAACCTTGTTTTAGGTATCTACTCAAAAAGTCTGAAAACATTTATCCATAAAGATATATGCACCCCTATCTTCACTTTTGTATTATCCATGGTGGCCAAAACATGAAAAGAACCAAATGTTCTTTGATAGATGACTGGATCAAATAGATGAGGTACCTATCTACAGTGAAGTGTTATTCAATCATAAGAGAAGATGAAATACTGCCATTAGCAACAACATGGATGTATCTTGAGATTATCATGCTAAGTGAAATAAGACAAAAAAGTCAAGAATCATATGACTTCACTCATATGTGACATACAAAACTAAAAGCAACAAATGAACAAGACAAAACTCATAGACAACAGTTTAGTGGTTACCAGAAGGTAAGGGGGGACAGGAGATGGTAAAAGAAGGTAAAAGGGGTCAAATACATGGTGATAAAAGAAGAACTAACTCTGGGTGGTAAACACAATGCAATATATAGATGATGTTATTTTAAAAATTATACACTTAACTCCCATATAATTTTACTAGCCAATATCACCTCAATAAATTTAATAAAAATTAAAACTCCAAGACATTTGGAAAACAATGTCTAAAAAAAGAAAAAAAGAAAGAAAAAAAAAAGAAAGCTACAACTTTAACCGTGGACTTTCTAACTTAAAATTTACATTTCTTTTAATATGCCAGACCACTATTCAGTCTTCCGTTTTGGTTTGGCAAATGCTTTTATTTTTTAGAGCAAAAGCATTTAAAAACAACCTTTTGAGAATGGCTTCATATTTTTTTCCCACTCCATTCATGGGTGGGTAGTTAAAAGTAGCAATAAACACTATGGATTGCATGTTTCAGATTGTAATTGGTTAATGGGTATGTAATACATAAACGAGGACCGTCAGGAAAAAATCCAGCCATAAATGCCTCTATTTTTCATGTTACATGGCTGAATATTTTCCAGACAGACCTCGTAGTTTTTTGAATCACTGAACAAAAAGCTGTGGAATTAGGGTGAGGCTCTGGTGCGTATCTGCCTAGTGCATACCCTGGCTCTGTTCTCTGAAAATCTGCCCCTTTGGGTTATCTACCCTCTCTAAACTTCAGTATCCTCATTTATAAAATGGGATGATAATAACTGGCACTTTCTGAGTGCTGGCTATGTGCTAGGTACTTTTCTAAGTGCTTTTTAATGAATTACCTCATTTAATTACACTCAGCTATCTTGTTGAGGCATAGACTTTATTCCCCCCAATAACAACAGATGGGGGAATTGAGGTATAGAGAACTTAAGATACTCGCCAAGGAGTCTACAATTAAAAAGAGGCAAACTGTAGGATTTGAACCCAGAACCTGCTCTGTTAATTGGTTTCTAATAACTAAGATTAGGCTTTTTCTGTATAGGAGTCATTTGTATCTATTTGTAGGATAAGATTTCTTTTGCAATTTTAAATTTTTATTATTTAAAATACAAAACTGAAATTGTAACTGTCAATTATTTTTCATATTTCTTCTAGAAGTATAAATCATATTGTGAGAGTATTTACTTTTTTACGGTGAAAATGTCTGTTTCTAGCTTTATAAGTGCCCATAAGGATAACTTACCCTAAATTAATAAAAATTATTCTTTACATCTTTCAAAAGTATTTATTGTTCAGACCACCTGCTTTCCAATTATGATGGTAATATATTAGAACAATTCATGCTCAGAGACTGTTTCAGAATGGTTCACTACTTACCAGCTTTTAACTAACTGCACTGAAGAAGTATTTACTAATTGATCAGGGAGGATATAAATTTCCTTCAGGATATTGGCAAGCCTCACAGGCAATTCTTGTCGCAAAAATGAGAAGGAAGTTCTTTCACATGCATTTTCTGAACCTGTAATAGTAACATTTACTTAGTTTTTGGAAACAAGTATGTCTAAGTGATATATTTAAATAGCATTAACTATCCAATATTGAATACATGTATGTATTATAAAATTCTATTTCACCCTCATTTGGGTTACTGTTTATATACAATTCAGGAGTATCTTCTTCATTGTTTTCTTCTTTTTTAAGTGACCAATACGAGAATTATTGTTTTTTTCTTTTTGAAAAGATTCATTTCCAAGAAATCAGAATATTCCACAGCTCTTTAGTATTTTTAATAGAAGAGTGCAGCGTTCAGTCAACACCACAATATCAATGAGACATGTTCACAGAATTCTAGATAGGAAATTGGGTTGGGAGATAAGGGGATGAGGTGGAAGTCATGTTTCCAAACAAGTGATAAATACCAACACATTTAAATCCTTGAAGTTTTCCTGCTAAGGTTACTGCAAAACGTTTGTAAATATTTTTCAGTAGTAATGCAAATATATGGAAAACTATACCGGTAAAGAAACAAATTTGTTAGGAATGAAGAAATGTACTCCGTGGAAGGTGGCTAAGAGATACAATCTCAATTAATTTGAGGCTACTTTATATTAGGGATCTTCTCCAAGAAGTACTAAGCCGCGAAAGGATAAAGTTTCTTATTCACTATTAAGTGCTGACTGAAAGCGAAAAGTTTTTTCATGGAAGCGTTGGACAGAAAGGAGAGAAAAGATGAGCTCAAACCATCCATCATCAGTGGGGCTGCAAGTGACCTCGACCTGCAGGCACTGTCAGAAAGAAGGCAGATCTAGGAAAAGGCAGTTGCGCTGGCGTCGAGGCTCCAGGGTTGAGCAGCAAAGCGAACCCCAGTTGGTTTTAAGCACTGAATCCTGCCCTCCCTGCACCGGGACTGAAAATTAAAGCGGTTCCCCAGCCCCAGCGCACCAGCCCAGGCCCTACGTCCAGGCTCACCAAAGTCCAGCAGCTGCTTCATGGACAGCGGGGACGGGCTGTAGCGCGAGAAATGCTCGACTTCGCGGGGGACCAGGCCTGCGCTGCTCAGCGAGCCGGCGCTGCGCATCACGAAGCGGGCCGCCTTCATCTTGACGCCCACCGGACCTGGCAAGGGGTCTGGAGCTGGTTTGAGGGCGAAGGCTGCGAGGAGCAGAGCCCGGGACAGAGAAGGAGGCGGGGCGCGTCCGGGTTTGGAAGGCAAGTGTGCTGGCGAGCTCGAGCACGCCGGTCTGGGCTGAGGTTGCGGAGTGCTTCGGAGTAGAGGAGTCGGGCAGTGAATCAAGAGGAGCAGTGAGTGGCTTGAGACCCAAGTGCTCGCCTTACCCGTACTGCTGCGGTTTTATTTGTTTCCCCCGCGCTCTCCCCCCCCAGCACCAACGGGGAGGAGTCACTGGGACTTGGAGACGCTTCCCGAGCCTGGGACGGAGCCAATCGGCTCAGATAAAGAACTTGGGGCCCCGCCCCGGGCGACTGTGGCCTCAGAGTGGCCTGGCACAAGTACCAAAGGCTATGACAAGTAAGAGGGTAGGAAGAAGCCAAAGCGGACAGCTGAAGGGACGTGGGCACGAGATGAGCCACTTGGGAGAGGGCCCGGAGTCGCGTGGGCTCAGGTCCCACCCAGACTCGTCCTTGTTTACAAGTGAGAGGCTGTCTCAATGTCACGTATTACTGGCCAGAAACTTATTTCCAAGAATCTGGGCTCCGGGATCTCATTGGTCCTTGCTCAAAGC
>PVJL010008936.1:0-61953 GCA_004026885.1 Lyroderma lyra
TGAGTCGACACCCTGGAATTGGGTTCCCTGGAGCTCTGGGCGTTTTGTTGGTGATAATGCCCGGAATGTGTGTGAATCGGGGCTTCTTACCCTCGGCACTGTTGACGCTTTGGTTCCTTTGTTGTGGGGGGTCCTGTGCACTGTAGGCTGTTGGGCAGCTTCCCTGGCCTCCACCCGCTAGAGGCCAGTAGCACTCCCAGCGTGACAACAAAAGATGTTTCCAGATACCACCAACTGTTACCAAATATTTGCCTTGGGGCATCCCACCCCATTTGAGAACTGTTAGTCTAAATGAAGTCCCGCGGTCGTGCCCTGTTCAGGACAACACCCCACACTATTTTTGAGAAGCAAGGGGGAGCTTATGGTTTAGGCTCCTTTCATTGACATGCAAAGGTGACATGCAAAGGCGATCGCTAAGCCCCCTCTGCTCCAGCAGCTGGGTTCCTCAGGTGACCTTTGCTTTGCTGTCCCTGAGGCTGGGTAGACAGCTGTGGAGGGCGCTGGCTGGGTGCGCGCAGCCACCGCAGAGCTCACAGCCGGTGAGGACCGACAGCACTGACTCCTGCTGCTGTGTCCCTCATTCAGCTCACCCTATGGCACCTCACCCCGGACCTCCGATGACGTCCCCACTCTTCTAGTTGCTGGGACCAAAAATCTTTGAAATCATGCACATCTCTCCTCTTTCTCTCACATTCCACATCCAACCTATCAGCAACTCCTGGTGGCATCAAACAGATTCAGGACTCAAAGGCTTCGTAGCACCTGTCCCCTGCCTCTGGTCCAAACCACAGTCACCTCACCCCTCACCTGGCTGGGCTTCTTGCTTCCCCGCTCCGACAGCCCGTGAGGAACACAGCACCTAAAGGCTCCTGGTGACACGTGCCATCAGACACTCCTTTATTCAAAATGTCCCACTTGCAGTGAAAGCCACACTTACTATACCATGGCTTCGTGTCCCTGACATGACTCGTCCCGTGCCCCTTGCTTCGTCCATTCCACTTCAGCCACTCTTGTTTCCTTGGTGTTCACAGAACACGCCAGGCACACTCTTACCCCAGGGCCTTTGCACGTGCCGGTCCCTCCACTGGGAGAGCTTCTCCTCCAGACACCCACGTGACCTGCACCTCCCTCCCCTTCCGGTTCAGCGCAGCGTTCTCAGTGAGGCTGCTCTGACCAGTGGGGGGATCATACCCCACCTCCGTGCCCGGCTTTTGACCCCTCACCGAACTTAGCACGCAGACTGTGCTTGTGATTGCAGACTGTGCTCATTATCCCCCTCTTCCCCTCCCTGGACGGTGTGCTCCCGGAAGGCAGGGCGTGTGCTCATTCTCCTTACAGTCGTGGTCTCCATGCCCAGAACAGTGCCTGGCTCGGGCAGACCCTCAGCGAATGTTTCCCGCATGAAGAATGACTCCTAGTTGTGTTTCCTCCTTCCACTTCTTTGGTAACAAAAGGGAGGGACTATCTGTGAAGTGAATGAGGAGAACAATATGGTTGAGCCTTACGTCTTTGAAAACGAAATCGTCTGACCACCAGGATCTGTACACGTGGAAGGAGGAGTTACAGAAAATCCTAAAACACAGATAGTACACCAAAAATTCGTGTTGATTGCATTACGTGCTGTTATGGGTGACTCTCTCTCCTGAATTTTTTCCCTTAAGGTAGCAGCGTGAATGCCTGTGTGTGTGTGTGTGTGTGTGTGTGTGTGTGCATATGTTCACATGCACCAAGTGTGGGGAAGGTGGATTGGGACGTTACCTAAAACAGTCCACAAGCTGTGTGCTTTCATTCCCACAAGCACTTCACACAGTGCATTCTCAAGACTCGCTGGGTACTAAGTGCAGAGACTGCCATGTGGAACCTCTCTTCCATGAGCTTCAGGAAACTTACAAACAGCTCACTGAGAGTTGACCAGACCCTGAGCTCTCTGGGTTTGTGGGTTCTGTGGGCACTGTGGTTGGCTAGTTGTCTTCTGGATTTGCAGCCCAACTCTGTGCAGCAGCTAGAGTGGCGCTGGTCACAATGCTTGAAGGGCTAGGCACACAACCAGTGGGGTTCAGAATGAGGCTCAGATATTTTCCATGGTTGTAGGAAGATTTTCACTCTCTCTCCATGACGTGAAATAAAAGTTCCCCTGAAGACAGAAGAGGGTGGGACGGAAAGAATCAGAGTAGAGTCATAGCCCTAGTGCCTTTGTGGGTTTCTGGATCAAACCGTGCCTGAAGTCTGATCCACTTCTGGATTTCAAATCTATCCAAGGCAATAAATCCAGTAAGCCAGGATAAGCTGGTGTGTCTTTTACTTGCAACAAAAGGCATCCTAATATACACGAGGGGACCCCCAAAAATCCCAGAACTATCTTTCTTTGATGTGAGAAAGACTGTGCACTAGGAATTTGTTCTTCCGGGTCAAACAGTCAAGCAAAGTTTTTATCTGGAAGTTTTGAGAAGGTTGCATCACAATTTGCGGAAGAAATGTCCTGAGTTGTGGCAAACTGGTGACTGGTTCTTCCACAACAATGCACATGCCCACACTGCACTGAGAGTTCAGCAGTTTTTGACCCAAAACAGCAGAACCCCCATGCCCCACCCTCCCTATTCACCCAATCTTGCCCTGAGCACCGTTTTTTGTTGTTTGTTTCCTCAGATAAAAAAGTCCTCAAAGGGAAACGTTTGGCCATTGTGGAAGAGGAAACAAAAATGACAGAAGCACTAAAAGGCATCAAAACCGATGGGCTCAAAAACTGTTTTGAGCAGTGGAGAAAGCGTCTCGATAGGTGTATTGCATCGAACAGAGAATATTTCGGAGGTGACTGAAGTTTAAACATGTAAGAATAAATACACAATTTTTTGTAAACAAATTCGGGTATTGTTGGAGTCCTCCCTCTTTGATTCCTTCCAGGCCCTGCTGCCCTCTGCTTGTCACTGGCCCTGAGTGTCCTGGTGTAGGTGGGCGGGCTCTCTGCGCCGTCACATGACGCGCATGCGCACACACATGCGTTTCCGCAACCGGTGGCTGGTTCACATACACCTGATGGTCCACTTCTCTGATATTAATGAAAATAACAGAGTGCCTCGCCATTAACATCAAAAGTATAAAACACAGTGGCGGGTTTTCTCAGGCCTGAAATACTTCTCAGGTTGCATTTCTGAGTTTTGCCGCTGAACACGCCCTAGAGGAGCTGTGGGCGGGGCTGGTTCTCCCATGGCCTGTCCTGGGCCTGCCTGACACCTCAGGGCAGTGCTGTCCAGGGGACAGCCAGCCCGCAAGACAGCGTGCGAAGAAACTCTCCAGTAGGCCGTTCCTTATTTATTAGATTCCAGATACACGGGAGCAGGACGGGAGAAGCCTAGGTGTTTAGTTTACATCGGGTGGGGGAGGATCTTTGGGAGAACACGTACAGAGGTGGAAATACGTACAGGTGGGTGATGCAATGACTGCCATTTTAAAAAATATATGCATCTTAAGAAGCCATTCCAGCCACATTATTATTAGAAAATAAAACAATCTTTCCATAGTGCTTTCTTTGGTGCTGTTTTATGGGGAAGGGCCCCTCTGCTTTCACACCACTCCCTCCACACACCTCCCCTCTGCACAGGGGGAGGGGTGAGTCTGGAGGGAAGGGTGGGCCCTCACACGGGTATTGCCGATGCTGGCTCCTCTGCAGCCTTGTCACGACCCCCAACCCACGCCTCACTCTGGTTACAGAGGTCCCTACTTGGTTCTTAAATTGTGCCCTGGGAAGCAACTGATTTCCTGCGTGTAAAAACTGGGGCCACTATTGAGACTCACATGTGACAAACCAGTATGGAAGCTTTAGAAAGAGTGGGGACATGGGGACCAAACAAAACCCAGCCAATACCACCTTCTCCATGGTTGGATTTGTACATTTTATTTGTCGGTTCGTTTCAAGGACCTGTACCATGAGAATACAACTGAGAAGGGCTCCTTCCTCTTTACAGATTTTCCGAGAACAGCAGATTTGGGGGGAAATTTGAGTTCTGTCCTGCTTGGGGGCGGGGTGTCCTAAACGCTCCTCGCCTCACCAGCCTCCACTAAGCCAGGGCCACCCTCTTCCCAGGGACGTCCCAAAGCTGGTGAGACTTCCAACTAAAAAGTCGGCCGCTAAACCTGTTCTCTGAAGGTCAGCGGGTCCACCGAGTGCCCACTGGGCCTCGCCCACTGGGCGGAGTTCACACTGCTACTGACACATTTCCTGTTGCTCTACGAGTTTAAGTGTAAAAGCAGCAGCAGTGCCCGCCTCATTGGCACCAAGCCACCAGGGTCACCGCCCCCTCTCTGCTAGAAGGGGGCTAATGCCAGGACACTGCAGAAGTACTAGGTCCAGCGGGGCAAAGCTGTGCTGTGTGCGGAACACCCACCCACCCCGAACCAGCTGCTGCCCTGGCAGCCAGAGATGCTGCTCCTGGAGAAGGCTGGCCCCCAGCACCAGCGTGCACATGCCCCGCCGTGCCTGAGTGCCCGGTCCTCAGGCTTGAGCAGGGAGCGGTACTGCGTAGAACGGGGGTGCCAAGGTGATAAGATGCCACCCTCTGCCCCACCTCCAAGCGCACAACACAGTGAGAGGCTAGGGGAGGTCCCCACTGAGCAGACCCCAAGTTCTCTCGCCGTGGGGTCTCTCAAGTTCAGGACTTGGGACATGACCCCGAATGGTTAAGTTAGACGTGGGCTTTGGCCCTGGTTTCTTGTTGCTGAGGAGGTGCCTATGCATGCCCCAGATCAGAGACCACGGGGACCCACAGGAGCTGGGGATGGAGCATTCTGGATCTAACTCCAATGCTGTCGAGTGACTGGATTCCCCACGGCCAGAGGGGAAGGGAGGGGAGGGGAGCACACGTCTCTGGTCTGTGAAGTCTCCTAGAACCTTTGCCATTTCCTACGTGAAGACGTCAGACAGCCACTCCACAGCTGCTGGGTTTTAGCCAACCCTCCTGCCTGGAGTGGGGTCTGCAAGTGGAGATGGAAAGGCGGGATCAGCTACAGCTGCCTCCCTTAGAAAAACCGTGAGGCTGTGGAAGAGGGTGCCTGGCCTCCTGGGGTCCTAGTGACGGGCGGGCGGGGCCTGCCTGCCTCTCCAGGTGACGGGAGGTTGGGTCAGAATCCCAGGTGGGGCGGCTCTCATGCCTGCTTTAGAAGGCAGGGGCTGGCGGGACAGCTCCCATCATGCTTCATACCTTTTCCAGCCTCCGGAGGGCCCTCAGCCACCTGTGCACACCAGACAGGGTGTTCTGGGCTCCCTCCACTCCCAAATGGGTAATAAGGGGGTTTCACGGCCACTCATAGAAATCAGGGGACAAACTATCTCCATTTGACCAGAATGAGGGCTTTCCTGGGACACGGGACTTCCAGTGCTAAAATCAGGAACGTCCTGGGAAAACTGGGGTGGTGGGTCACCCCACACAGCAGCAAGGAGGACTGGGGTGGCCCCACCAGAGGGCTGGGCCCTCTCCGAGCGCCCAGGGAGTTAGGCCACACCTCCTTAGTCAAAGGGCGGGAGCAGCAGCCGTCCTGTGCACTGATTGGCCCAGTCCTTCAGAATGCAGAGCGCGTGTGTGCTGGTGTCCGCTACCCGCTGGGAACCAGGATCAGGGAGCCTGGTGACCTCCACTGAGCTCTCTGCCTTCAGGGTTCCCTCGCCTGCTCATCTCCACTTCTCGGCCTTTCTGTGCCCAACAAAGGTTGGTTTGGGCCTCTCCCCATCTTGTCCTGCTCGTCTCAGGACTGCCTGTCTAGAACTGGAGTGCCCAGGGTGCCCACGGATGGGGCCAGGCCCCTGCACACGCCCACTTCGCACAGGCCACCTGCTCCGGACCTGCCTTGTGGGCTGACAGAGGGAGAGGGAAAGGCCAGGAGGAAGCGGGGCTCTGGGGAGCTCTCTGTGAGCCAGCGCTGTGCCGTCCTCCTGGCTGGCTGAAACTTCGTCTGCGTGAGCTCTGAGGTAGGGGCAGAAAGTAGTGGGAGGATCCCTGGGGGAGGCAGGGAGGATGGGGACAGGCAGGCGGGAGGGCACCCAGGGCCGGGGTGCCCAGGAAAATGCAGTGTGTTCTACCAGCTTCTCTCCTGATGCCAGTCCCCACTGGGAGCTGGGTGTGCACCTAGCTGTAAAGGATGGACAGAGGGTGCCCTCTCTATTGTAGAAGGTGTGGGTCCTCTTGAGGGGCCCCAAGGAACCTCAGAGTAGACAGGGCTTCTGGAAGAAAGGATGTGCCCTCTAGGAAAAGAACACCTCGGGTTGGAACGTAACCTGGGTGTGTGGAGTCCTGGGTGCTGGCACTGCCCAGCCAGGCCAGGGGTGGGGGACTGTGTAGGGGTGGGGCCAGGAAATGTCGGAGCTGCCTCTTGGTGGTTTGGTGGGGAGAGGGGCCCTTCCTCGGTGGTCTCCAGTCCCAGGGGAGTCAGCCCCAGCCCAAGCCTCAGCGCTGCCCATGGAGAAGGATAAGCATACCCAAGAAAAAGCCAGTTACAGATGAGCCCCACGCCCTGCCCTCCCATCCCGTTCCCCCGCCCACAGCACCCGGGACTCTGCACACAGCCAGGAGGCAAGAAGCCCCTTCCCCTGGGACTGCTCATGGCCATGACACAGGGCTTGAAAGTCGAGGCTGGTGGCTGTGGAGGTCTCTGCATCGGGCCATCCGTGTGTCTGTCCACAGGCGGGAGTCAGTCTGTGTGCCGGGCCATCAGACCTTGGCCTCCAGCATCTCCAGGAAGAGTTTGTGCATGGGCACCTTGCCCTGCAGTTTGACGCTATAGAAGTGCTGCACCGCCTTGGCAGCCGTCTGCCGCAGCAGGGGCAGCGTCAGCAGCAGCTTGCCCGTCCTCCGTGGCTCCTCGTGGCGCTGGCTCAGCTCGTAGTCCTGCAGTGCCTCGTGCAGCAGGTCCTGCAGCTTCTGGACGGCCTCCAGGTCCTCGATGTACATGGAATCTGTAGGAACAAGGGTGAGCATCAGGGGCCCTGGGTGGAGGGCACTGCCCTCGGGGCTGGGGGCCACCACAGGGACAGCAAGGCTCAGAGAGATTAAGCTGCCAACCTGAGGTCACAGAGACCAATGACAGAACTGGGGCTCAACCCAGGGAGACAGCTCTGTCTACGGAGGACGTTTCTTGAGAAACCACCAAGAGATGGCAGCAGAGGCCCTGAATGGCTTGAACATGAGCAGAGCTGCCATTGGCCTGAAGCTGTGGGGTGGACTCTGAGGCCAGAGTGGCGGAAATAGATAGAATTCTGCATCCTGTACTTCCTAGCTGTGTGACTTTAGGCAAGTTATCTAAATTCTCTGTGCCTCATTTTCCTCATTTGTGAAATGACATAATAGCCATACCTCAAGAGGTTAATATAGGTCAAGGGCTTAAAACAGTATAATGTGCCCAGCTACTGGTATCATTGCCATCACCATCATCATCATCATCATTGCCATCACCACCCTCATCATCACTGCCATCACCGTCACCATCATTATCATCATAACCACCATCATCACCACCATCATCACCATCACCACCCTTACTACCACTGTCATCACCACCATCATCACCATCATCACCATTACTACCATCATCACCACCAACACCATCACCACCATCACCACCCTTACTACCATTGTCATCACCATCACCACCATCACCACCATCACCACCATCATCACCATCATCACCATTACTACCATTGTCATCACCGCCATCACCACCCTTACTACCATTGTCATCACCGCCATCACCATCCTTACTACCATTGTCATCACCATCACCACCATCACCACCATCACCACCATCATCACCATCATCACCATTAATACCATTGTCATCACCACCATCAACACCCTTACTACCATTGTCATCACCATCACCACCATCACCACCATCATCACCATCACCACCCTTACTACCATTGTCATCACCGCCATCACCACCATCACCACCCTTACTACCATTGTCATCACCACCATCACCACCCTTACTACCATCACCACCACCCTTACTACCATCGTCATCACCACCACCGCTAACACCACCACCACCATCACTACCATAACCATCATCATCGCCATCACCACCATCAGCAGCAGCAGCATTACTACTACTATTGTGGCTGCTGCTGCCAGGCCCCAGCTCAAGTCCTCAGTGTAATCATCAACTTGACAAAATGCTGGTTACAGGATACAGACACAGATAAAGGGGCTGTGTCTGCGTGCCCTGCGGTGGGGGGCATGGAGGGGACTGAGACAGCATGGCTGGATGCATGGGTTATGGTGATGGAAGGAGCCAGTGAAGTGGCCCTCACAATCTAAAATTCTGGGGAGGCATTGGACTCATGCCATGAATTGGGGGTTCAAATGAAATTTCCCCAAATCCTTGTAGGGCAGGGAGGCCCCTGCTGACAGCTGAGTTACAGTTGGGTCTGAGCCAAAGCAAAGAGAACCTCCTAGACCCCATTCCCTGAACTCGGAGAACGTAACCAGCCGCCTTCTGCCGTTCTGTGAAGATCCTGAGCCACAACCCTGAGCTGCAGTGTCCAGTGCTGCCAGAGGCAGGAGGGTGAAGCTCTGGGAAGTCCCCAAGGAAGACTGGGCAGGTGTTCTGAAGTCCACTACAGAGCCGGGCAAGTCCTCTGCGTGTTGGATACCAGAATGCCAAGGGCAGCTGCACCAACTGGCTGACACCAGGGACTGCCCCGGACCTGGGTCCACGCTCAGCCTGTGCCTTCAAGGGTCCTGCCTCTTTCTCTTGGGAAGACAGCAGTAGGCTGAGGTCGATAAGACTCTGGAGTCTTAAATGCTGTGTGACTTTGGCCCAGTTACTTAGGCTCTCTGAAATCATACCCTTGTCTGTAAAAATGGAGCAAATGAGAGTGCATACCTCAGAGGGTGGTGGTGAGAGTTAAATGAAAGAGCACATTTCCGGGCACTTAGTAAGCACCCATAAATGTCATTATTAACATTATTGTGAGGACTCAGACTGGGAACCAGTGCCCTTGCGGGGTGGGGGGTGTTACTGGCCCCACACCCGAGACTCCTCCACATTTTTCTGCTCCTTCTTACCCAGGCGGTGAGGACTCCTCCGCCACTTGGAGAGGAGGATGGCTCCATGGCCACGCCCGCAGATGTTTACACAGTGTGCACTTAAGATGCTCTGGCCCCTGTAGGGCTGGGGCCCGGCCATCAGACTTCCTGCCTTCCGCCAGCTCCCTCTCCCCATCCCCCCGTCCCCAAGGGGGCCCAAATTGGCAGCTGCCTTCGACCAAAATGAAATAAAATAACATTGCAAGATTAATTTCTTTGCAATCCATCAGCACGTCTGTATTGATGGCATTGATAAACTGTTAATTACAAAATCAATGGCTATGATTTTTTCCTGCTGTCAGAGAGCCTTGCAGAGGGCCAGGCCAGGAAGCGGGGTGAAAGCCGGCCAGCAGGCTCCTGAGGGGCTGTGGTTTGGGCCACAGCCCGTCTCTGATGTGTTTCACTATTCTACCTAGTGTCAGTCCCCTGAGCTACGTCCTGTCCTTGGGGCTGCCGCCAGGGCCACCGCAATGATCCCCTGGCCCTTGTCTCCCCTCCAGCTAACTCACTGTCTGCCTGGGTGACTTTCCTACCCATCTGCTTGGGACAGTTCACTTCCTGCCGCCTTTCATGGCTCCCTATACTGACCCTATTACACCCCAATCTCTTCACAGCCCCAGAGCCTCTCATCTGACCCCAAACTGCTCTTCCACCCTACTCCCCCAACAAGCCTGTTCCTTCCCAGTTTCCTGCCTGCGGCTGGTTGCTCTGCTACTCGACA
Source organism: Lyroderma lyra (assembly GCA_004026885.1). Taxonomy (NCBI): domain Eukaryota; kingdom Metazoa; phylum Chordata; class Mammalia; order Chiroptera; family Megadermatidae; genus Lyroderma; species Lyroderma lyra. The sequence goes on from PVJL010008936.1 coordinate 9,799, forward strand.
GGGTCTCGAGTGTCACATGCTCTTCCTTTCCACCTTGAGCTTCTACTACCTGCACATAAGCTATAGGATGGCAGGAAGTTCAGGTTCCTGGAACTTCGTTTCCCATGAAAAACTGTGTGTTTAGGCAAAGTTTGTCTAAACTTTGTGTATTGATGCCAGCTAAAGCTCCTGGTGGGCTCATGTCACCAAACCACTGTAGGTCTATGTCACCAAGCCACCATAGGTCCTCAGGCGGTGTCAGTGCATATGTGCCTGAGTGTATGTGTGTATTTGTGTGAATGCATTTGTGTATGTGTAAGCATCTGAATGTGTGCATGCGTGTCTGCATGTCTGTGCATGCGTGTCTGCATGTCTGTGCATGCGTGTCTGCATGTCTGTGCATGCGTGTCTGCATGTGTTGCGATCAAGGCAAGAGCCGTCACCTGGGCTAAAGAGCCTTCTGCAAGCCCTTGCAGCAGGGCATTGAGGGATGGGATGGAGGCGACAGTTGAGTAGCCTCCCACCTCTTCACTCTTCCCTCCTGGCATGTAAGCTTGAGCTCTAGGTCTGGTGTGACATGGACAGGAGAGTCCAAAATTGAGGACGAGCCTTCCAAGGCCTGCCAGCCTTCTTGTGTCTTAATGTCCTCACCCTGTGTCCCCTTCTCCTGTGCCCATCCAAACTCCCAGCCCCTCTGCAATGCTGCTGAAGGTGCTACCCTCTGCCTAGGCAGGCACAAGGGATAGTGAGGGTGGTGAAACTACTCTGTGTGACACACAGTGACGGAGATCTGTCGTTAGGCATTTGTCCAAACCTATAGAACAACGCAAAAAGGAAACCCTGATGGCAGCTATGCACTTTTGTTAATAAAAATGTATCAATAGTGGCTCATTAACTGTAACAAATTACCACATTAATGCAAGATGTTAATAGGGAAACTGTGTACAGGGGATGGGATGGTAGATGGAATTCTATATACCATCTGCTTAATTATTCTGTCAATCAAAAACTGTACTAAAAAACCCCAACAACATTAGCATTCTCCAACAAAACACACATTACAATTTTGGAATGTTAAGGTACAAATGGTCTCTATAGAAGCATGTAAAATTTTAATCATTAGTTTGTTAATACAAGGGATTTGAACTAAAAAAAAAAAAGCATGCTTCTGTCTCTGTATTACAGATCAGGTTCCTCAGAAGCAGAGCCTGAGGCAGGGGTTCAGGTGCACGGAGTGCATGGAGGGTGTGCTTTCATTTTAGGAGAAATGAGGGGAGGGGGACAGGACAGGTGAGGGGGGAGAATACAAGGTAAAGATTCAGCCTCAGCTTCCACCACTTCCCACCTTGCCAGGAGTCCAGCCTTTTGTCCCCTGTCTGGGTCCACCATTGGCTGAGGGTGCCACGGGGTGGAGGAGACTAAGTCTCTGGTGAAGAGGGCAACTGTGAGCGTTAGCAACCAAACTCAGCAGCTGGGGCACGCATGCACTGGCCCAGGAAAGGGGGTCTGATGGGGCATCAGCCATGTCCCCTGCGTTCTCTGGGAAGCCATTTGCTATGGGGGACAACTGAGCCAGCTAGCCAGGGTTTCCTGGATATGGGACTTCCAGGAACAGTGCTGCAGTATCAAGCCACCCAGTTGGTGGCCTGATTTGTACTGTCTCCATCTGGAAACCAGCCCTCCCTCTTGCATATGCTGATAACACTTTGTTTCCTCTAATATGAATGATAATGATAATAATTAATATTTCCTCCAGGCCAGGCACTGGGCTAAGTGCTTTATCTTCAGATGATCATTTCCTACAAAAGCACTTAGAGGAGGTCCAGGGATATTCCCACGTTACACACAGGACAGAGCTAAGAAAGGGTGCTAACTTGTCCAAGGTCATATTGCTACCAAGTATCAGAGCCATTAATAGAATTTGAACTTGGGTCCTCCTGGCCCAGACTTGAGCTGAGAACTCTATCCCACACCACGCTGCCGCAGAATTACGTGAGTGCGGGCTTCGTTCTACTCTCTCGCTCCTGGGGGGCAGAAGAGGCGGGCCCTCTAAAAAAGAAATACTTCTCTCTTTAGGTCAGGGACCGCCCCTTTCTCTTCCTACTGTGTCCCCCCAGTTCCTGACGTGATACCCCAAGTAGGGTGGCTGCCAAGTGTGGCCACGGATGGCACTGAAGCTCACTCGCATGCACCCCCCCCCACCCCCGTACCAGCTGCTCCTTCTAAACAGCCGGAAGCTGGTGGGAGCGACAGACAGACTGAGGCCCCTTGACTAATGGCAGACCGAACAGCTCGGTGGGGAAGGTTTTCTCTCGTGCACTCGAGCACTTGATTTCAAGATCCAAGGAGCGGGCTCAGTTGATTTTAGACGCAGAGGATCTTGGTTTGACTCCTAGTTCTGTGTGACCCTGGGCAATTTGCTTCACTTTTCTAAGCCTCTGTTTCCACACCTGTAAAATGGGGTTAAAACAAGAACCTTGCTCATAGGGTTGTTTGTAAGCACGAAGTAAGTTCATCGCTCACTTATTTAACAGGTTGAGCACTTGTTATGGGCCAGGTATGTTGTAAGCATAAGGTAATTATATGCAAACAAGCACCTTCTGTGACTCTTGACTTCCCATTTTACTGATGGAGAAACTGAGGCCCAGAGTGAAGCGACCTGCCTAAGTGGCAGAAGCGGGATTTGACTCTTAATAACCTGGCTCTAGAATCTGTGCATGCTGGTCTGGAGATCAAGGGCCCAGTGCAGTGCCCTGCAAATCCAGGGCTGAGGAAACACTCGGTCAGCGCTGGCCTTCATCACCACCCTTCTCACCCCAGGCCACCGCCCTGCACAATCTTTGGGAACCAAGAGCTCCAGCATCCTCTTGCCATCCCTGCCCCTTGCAGCACAGTGGTGCTTCCCTGGCCCAAGGAGACCTCCTAAAGCTCCCCCCATGGGCCCCACACCCGCCCTTACCTGAGTTGGCCAGGGCCAGGGCCTTGAGCGTCACAAACTCCTCTTTCTCCACCTTGAGCTTCTTGTACCTGCGCACCAGCTGCAGGATGGCCCGGTAGAGCTCCAGCAGCCCCGCAAGGCGGGAGTGCTCCTCGTCCATGATGTAGTCCTCGGCATACACCAGCTTGTCGTCGTAGGGCAGCGAGCGGTACACGATGCCCAGGATGAGGATCTCCATCCAGGCGCTCTGCAGCAGGCTCATCTGGTCCCCCAGGGAGAGGTTTGAGAAGCCTGTGGAACGAGGGGGCCAGGAGGGCAGCAGGCAGTCAGGTGGGGTGGGCCGGGGCCTCCCTAGGCTGGGGGGAGGGCAGGAAGGGGAAGGGGTCCAGGCACCTCTGGTCCTGCCCCTCCCTCTGTCCTTCCCGTGGTGAGTGAGTCAGACATGGAATTCATGGAAAAGACTTACGTAAAAGAACTTGGTCAATGTTGACACTTGTTACTATCGCTATTATTGCTAGTTCTTTGGTATTTGTCATACATCTGGGGAGGCTTTTTGATTAATGAAATGCATTTGTAATTCAAGGAGTTATTGAATTCGTGGTAGAATCAGGACATGGCAGTGCAGGGTCTCCTCCAATCTGGGGAGCTTCCAGGCCCTCTCTGCTCAAACCCGGGAGGCTTTGGTGTCTTAAAGTGACACCTGATCCTCCGTGCAGTCCCAGCCGTGCAGAAACCCAGGGGCCCAACCAGGAATGGGCTCAGCTGTTCCCTGCCAGTGACCTCCAGTGACCACAGCCTGAGGCTGCCAAGAGCTCAGGAGCCCCCAGGGTCAGGGAGTACTTGTCACAGGGCAGCCTGTCCTCCTAGGGGTCAGACCCTGCTGCCTGGGCCATTGCTCTCCACCTAAGGATGGTCCCGTGGTTCTGTATCCTGTGAGCTTAGAATCATGGGGGTTTCCCCTCCCTCCTAGCAGGAAGGCCAACTCCAGGGTGAATGGAGACTGGGGGTGGGGCTGGCTCCAGAACAGTGACACTGTCTTATCCAGCATGTTCTGGAGATGGCCTGGGTTCGAATCCTGACTCCATTTACTAGCTGTAGGCCGACTTTGGGAAAGCTGTGGAGCTTCTCCAAACCTTGGCTTCCTGTCTGTGAGATGGATACGACGCAGTGTGTGCTTCAGAGCATCTCTGTGAGGTCTAAATGAGGCGACGTTTATAGACCATACAACAGTCACAGGGCTCTCACTGCTGTTACTAACGATGAGATGAAAGTGTTCGTCTACAAAATCGGAATAACATACTGGGATTGCACGATATGCACTTAACTTGTGCAAAGTCAATTAACATTTTGATTTATGAGAGAGAGATAGAGAGACAGAGAGGAGGGAGGGAGAAAACTCATTTTCAAACAGCTAGTCACTAAACACAGGCAGTAACTTCAACCAGAAACTTGGTGATGGTTCCAACTCTGGTCATGCCAGATATTTTGAAAGAAGAAAGAAGTATTCACAAAGCCATTTGCACCATGTGTCATGGCAACTGAAATGCAGGGACTCCTGGCCCTAGGTAACGTGCCTCGGTAGGACCCGTCATTTTGTTTGCTGCCCTAGAACCTACCCCGCCTGATGCACTGGGTGCCGTGAGGATGGAAACGATGGTGTGCGCACTTAGCACCGCGCCCCACTCCCCGTCCGTGCTCAGCAAACCTGAGCTAGGCAGTGGTGACGGCTGTGGTCACTGCTACTATTTCTGCTGTGACTGCTGCTGTTTGTGTCCCATTGGCGCTCTTTGCCCTTTTGGACAGGAGGCCTGGGGCGGTCCTGAGCTTCTGCACTGGCCCATCACTCTGGTTTCCATGGAGTGTATCTCACCCTCATCTGCTGTCCTCTGTCTCTGAATACTATCCTTCCCGTTTTCCAGTGCTCATCTGCAGGTGGCGCTCCTGGGGCGGGCGCCCTTTCCCCATGAGCACCCTCTTCGTGCAATCACCGAGGTTCCCCAGCCCGATGTGCACAACGCCGGGCCCTGGATCTCCACCTGGCTGCGGGCATCCTCAGTGACCGGCAGAAGAACGGGAGCAATGGCCCTGCTGACATGGGGCGAGTCTGGATTGATGGGCCTTCCAGGGGACAGGCCGTGGCACAGAGGGGTCAGGTGCGTGTGTGTTGCTGGGATCCCAGCATGGGAGATGGTGTGTGGCTGCCTGTGGTGGCGGGGAGAGCCAGGAGGTAATGAGAGATAGATAGAAATGGACATCCAATTTCTCTTATCGGGCTTCTGAGCCAAAGAGGCCTTGGGCAACATTAATTAACAGATACCAATCAGCCAGCCCACGAGGGTGTGTATGTGTAGGGAAGTGTGGGGCTGCACTGGGGGGAGGGGGGTCTCAAAGCTGACAGGAGGGGAGGAAAGATGTAGGAGGTGGACGGGGTAAAATTAATAGACAATTGAATGGGGAGGTGGCAGAGAGGGAGGGTAAGAGCCAGGCTTCTGGAAATGAAGGAGCAAAGGCCCCTGTGAGGCTCATCACACAGGCACGATCACTCGAAGAATGCTTCCGCCCCTTCATTCATTCAACACGTATTTATTGAGCACCTACTAAGGACAAGGCCCTGTGCAGGGCTCTTGGGACAAAATGGCGAACTGAAACCCAAACTGGTCCGGGCCTTCAAGAGCTCACGGTCAAGAAAGAGGGAAAGATACACCTCCAATACCACCTGTCATCATGAAGTTGCCGCGTAGGAAGAGCTATGGCAAAGTGGAGGGCTCTGAGAACTCACAACCGGGGAATTTGGCCCAAATGAGAGTCCAAGGAGGCTTTGCAGAAGAGGAGACTTTGGGGCTGAGCTCTGAAGGGTGGTGAGGGCAGCTGTCGAGGTGACTGCGTGACCTGCTACATGGGGACACTCAGCTTCCCTCTCCCACTGTCAGACACTGGCCCTGGTGAAAAGAAGGTGCCCAACAAATGTTCATGGTACAGAGGACAGAAGGGGCCACCCACCCTGGGCCTTGACTCCTAGGTGACCCGAAAATGTGCAGAACTTGGTCAGGCCCTTAGCCCTTCAGACCAGAGTATGGATTTCACTGCCACTAAGTCCGAGAGGCCTCTGGGAGGAGGGGCAGGGCAGGTGGCAGCAGAGAGGGCGACAGCGCCTGGGAGAGTTTGGTGTCACCCTCGGAGATTGTACCTGTGAGGCCTGTGTCCCAACCTCCCTGTGAGGCTGGTCTGAGTAGTGGACTTGGACCCTGAGATCTCTTCTTCTTGAGCATCTTCCAAAACAGCTGAAAATTGCTCTGAAAATCCAGAGTGCTCGAGAGCAGATACAGGTTGTTTCGTTTTGACAAATAAGGGGGGAAATATTTGATCTTTCCTAATATTGGAAAAGGTTCAAATATTTTCTAATATTTTTTTAAAAAGAAACACTAAAAGGAAAAAAACGAAAGGAGACGTAAAAACTGTTACCTCCGGGAGGAGCGGGGAGGGAATCGGGGTGGGGACGGGACTCCCAAGCATCCACCTCTGTCTATTTGCAGCTTTTGAACCTGTCCGTGTTAAAATGTCCAAATATAAAATGAAATCAAGGCCAAAGCAAAAGGCACGCTCTCTTTAACCCAGCAATTCCACAGCTAGGAATTTCTCCTAGAAAACAAAAGTGCTTAAATGCACAAAGATAACTGTGAAAACGGGGTGCGTTAGATCAGTTTGAAATGACCTGGAGTAGGAAACAACCTAAATGTAACGAATGGAACTAATACACGCAGCTCTTACGCACATGTAATTATTCGTGAAACGAAATGGCACGGGAGAAGCCACTAGGGAGCAGAGGTGGAATGCGTGTATGTGGGTGCGGAGGGCACCCAAGAGCGTAAGGCGCCCCTAAGTGTAATAGGCGCAGACTCAGAGCCAGATCGTCTGTTAGATACTAGCTTGGCTGTCCACTGGCTGTGACCCCCTGGGCAAGTCCACTTCTCCATGCGTCAGTTTCCTCATTTGAGAAATGGGAATAATTATTATTTACAGTAATAATAACCACTATTATTATAAGATACCAGCTTTATGGAGTTGTGAATTAAATGAGCTGATGAATTAACCGAGCTATCATGTGGCACCCTTAGAACACTGCTTAGCCCGTGGTAGGTGCTACTACTGTGTATAATTACATGAAAGATGCAGGCCCTAAAGCAGGGTATAGTAGACTCTCCCATCCAACAACTTTACTACAAGCACACATTCTTTCTTTTATTTAAACTCAAACAAAGGGGCTGAGCCATTCCTCCCAGCCCTTCAGCAAAGCACCTTTCACTTCTACTTTTCTGTGGGGTGGGGGTGGGGGCACTGGGTCTCCTCCGTCAAGTCATTAGCATCTCTGGGGCTGAGGAAGCTGCAGGGAGGAGCTGGGTGTGGACCGTGCCCTTGGGAGCATTGCTGTCCCTGTGCCTGACTGATGTTCCCATCCCCCATGGAACTGGACCCTGGAGGTTCGGCCCTACCCAAGCCGGCTGCTCCCCCCCAGCCCCGGCCCCTTCTCCCCAGGTTTCCCAGCTTCAGCTGAAAGTTGCTTTATCTGCACCAACTGATCAAATAACATTCAGGCCCTTCCCAAGCCCCCATCCCCCAGTGATCTGACAGTATGAGCTCTTAGAATTAAAAAAAAAAAAAAAAAAAAAGAGCACATAATTTGTGGCAAGTGGAGTTCATAATCTGTTAATTTATTATCGTTTCTGTCGACCTGGAGGGCCATTAGCAGAGGTAATAAAGGGAGATGTAATTATAGGATCTGAGGCCACTCCAGACACAGCTGCTGTCACTCGGCAGCCCATATTTCATGGGCCGCCGGCAATCTCTCCCCAGTGGGAGCCAGGCGGTGGGTACCTGGGAACAGGGCCACCGAGGCACCCTGCGAAGGAGGCCCCTGGGGTCCCCTGCAGAGGCCGTGCACGTGTCAGCCGGGGCTGGGCAGGGCTGGTGCGGACTCCCCGTGGGCTGGGATGGGAAGTGGCTCGTAACACATGGAGGCTGCAATTCATCAAGTGATCCCCACTGCCTGGGCAAGGTGAGGGCTCTTGCTCTCACCTCTCACTCATGGGGAACAAGAGGTGGACACGCTAAAGACTTGGGCTTGTCCCCTGGCCAACCCAGTCCTTGGAATATCAACATCTGCGAGAGGGCAACTCTGGGCTGACTCGACCCGAAGAGTGGCTGCTATTCTGAGCAAATGCCAGTCGGGCCCAAGTTCCCCACGGGACTCACCCTGTGCAGGGAGTCCTGCGTGATCACAAACAGGCGTGCTGGGGTTGAGTTTGTGCTCAAGCGACCCTTCCTCTGTCTAAGCTGGCCACTCAGTGCCCGCCTCAGTGTGTCAGCTGCTGTGCTGTGTGCGAAAACTTGTGTTCACAGCCTCGAACGTCCTTTCGGACTTTTTTCCTCCATGGGTTCTGCCCGTCAATCCTGAAGGCCTAACTCAGTCCTGTTGTCTCCCCTCGCAGCCCATGGTGTCCTCCTGCCTCTAAGCTCCATCCTGGGGTTCTTCTTGCTGTATGCCAAGAATCTGCCTCAGCAGGGATGAGGTGGGAAGTGGGGGGTAGAGATGAATCAAGGCTGGCCGTGGGGTAGTAACTGTGGAAGCAGGGCAATGGACACATCATATTTTTTGATATAACTTTAAAATTTTTCATGAAAATGTTAGTTTATTTTAATTTTCCACCCTATTTCCAAGGGCTCTTTGGGACTTAAATCCATCTCATTCTTTGTATCAGCCGCAACTTGTATCTAGAAACCTCCCATACAGTGAGTGCTCAGTCAACACAGGCAAAGGCAACAACTAGGAAGGCCTGCGGCGTGCGATGTGGCTTCCTGTGCTTAGGGACAGAGGCTGGGCTCCTCTTCCGAGCTCTGTGCCTGAGCAGCCTCAAGGAGCCAGTCCTTCTGTCTGTCCAGGAACCTAGATGGACAGGACTGACACAGGGTGGAACCCGGCTTGCATCCTCCCTGCTTAACCAGGCTCGCTCTCGCGCTCTCTGTCTCTCTCTCTTTCAAAGGGTTAATGCGCAGGTCTTCAGATGAGTTTTCCATCTAATCTGAGATGGGATTAAGTCGATTAGTTTAAATATATCAGGCACTTGAAGTGTCATCGGCCTTAATAGGAGGTTTACATGCAGTGGCAAGAGGCTCTATTAATTAATTTTACCTTATACACTAGAAGGTCAGGCCCAAATGATTCAGCATGCAGATTTATGCAAAATAGGCAAATTAGTGCTGAAGACAGACAAATGAGCCCCTGTGTTTATTTTATTTTTAATCAAAGAGAATTCAGTGTTGGACAAGGAGAAATGGTGATGCGAAAGGAGGCTTTTAACACTATTAGCAACCATGATGATGGTCAGAGTCCCTGCCATTTACCCAGCCCCCACGAGGGGCTGGGCTAAGTGTGCCTCATCCTCCCAGCAGCCCGGTGAGGGGGCTCTACCACGAGACTCATTTCACAAGCGAGGACACTGAAACTCAGAAAAATGAACTATCTTGCACAACGCCAGTAAGGACAGAGCTGGGGTCAGAGCCCAGGTCTGCCTGAATCCAAGACCAGGGCCCTTAGGAGCCACTCTGCTCAGCCCACTGTGCTCTTGGTTGGACAGACAGGAGAGGGAGCTGGGAGGTAGGGAGACATGGGGGACAATGGGTGCAGGGGAGACGTCGCCTCTTAGTTCTACTCCACCTCCTGGGAGATGCCAGAAGAAGGGGGTGGTAAGAAGGGAAGCAGTGACCTGGGGACACCACCAGGAGCCACTCCTGAGCCATTGGTAGCATATAGGATCTGCTCACTGGGGAAGAGGAGTGTGTGAGGGAGGGGAGGCGGGAGCAGGGGAGCTGTGCCCCATTTGGCCCTGGGTTAGTGGAGCAATCCAGGCTGAGGTGTCGTAAGCAGTGGCCTGACCCCACATCTGTGCTGAACCAGCACAGGACAGATTCAGAAACCACTGAGTGTGTAATCCCAAGAGGCTGAGCTCCTTAGTAAGGGCGCTCCTGCCCAGATCCCCAGGGAGCCCACCCCCGTGTCAAAATGCCCAGGAGCCACCAAGGAGTCCCCAGAGAGGGAACTCCAGGCTTCCAGCCAGCAAAGAGACACCAGCATCACCCCTGAGCCATGCAGGCTCTCTGCAAGCCCGTCTGCAGGGACGCTCCTCCCTGTAAGCTGTGCACACAACGTCATCTGTGAGGACTTTCTCAACCCCATCAACTGGGGGTGTTGGCATCTAGAGTCTAGGACACCTTTGCTGCATAACCATGTGTGCTGTGCTCATCTTTCAGAGCCCATGACTAACAACAATAAAGGGACCTGCAGACAAGAAGATAGTGTCCCATGTCACATAGCTAGTAAGTGTCTGAGTCCACGGTAAATCGTGAGCCAAGTTTGTTAGAATCTTAAGGTAACAAACTGCACAGACTTTAGAAAGGCCCCCAAAATACGTGTCATGTGAAAATATGTGAGTATCCGTGTTGATAAAAATAAAATGAGAAATTCCGGAATCAGAACAGCTGAAAGAGAGCTTTGGAGCCACATGCAATGAAGACAAGCCCGGAGCGCCTGCGACACGTTCACTGCATATGCGATCCAAGCCAGAAATGATCGTAAAATCCCAGAATCCATGCAAGGAGACAGGCCTTCCTTAGAGATCGGGGAAAGAGCAGTAGTGAGCACGCAACTGATGTTAGCACGTGACCAATGCTCGCCCGCACGCCCACGTTTCCTCCTCACAGAGCAGCCCACGAAGGAGGTTATTCCCACAGAGAGGCGGGTGGACCAGCCCAGGGTTACACAGCCAGACACGTGCAGGCTTAGAATTTGAATCCCAGTCTGATTCCCAAGACATGTCGTTCTTAACTGTTTATTCCACTCCATCTGCTTTGAATAGGAGGCAAGAGAGCCAATCCCTCTTCTGCATTGTTTCCCAGCGCATTTCCAGTAAGGCCTACAAGAAAACCCTACAAGAACTTGCTCTTTGAACACCACCTATTGTAGATACAATCCTAGCCCCGTTAGAATGATAACTGGTCCTGAAGAGCCCCCAGCTGTTCAGGAACATTCAGGATCTTCCAAACACCTGTTTACCTCCAATCCCACGGGACAGAAAAGGAAACCAGAGTAAAACCGATGGGCCAAGATCCCACAGGGTCCCTGAATCTCCAGCTCCCCACCTCATGCCCCCAAATCATGGCCATGGGGGCGTGGCTGAGAGTCCCTGGCTCCGCCCTCTCCTTGGTTCTACGTGACTCACCTGGGATGTGCTTGGCCCAGCCAATGATGACCACGAGCTCTCTGTCTGCGAGGTCGCAGAGAGTGGTTAGGGCCTTGATGTCGCCCTCAGGCATGCCGGGGGGTGGCATGGCGTAGAGCTTATCTGGCTCAGCCACCAGCAGATAAGAGACAATCTTGGTCACTGCAATGACCAAAGGGGGAAAGTAAATGCCTGGGAAAAGAGGAAAAGGTCGGGAGGGGGTCGGGGAGCCTGGGGTGAGTCAGGAGGAAAAGTCCATTCCGAGGAGCCCTGGAAGGTCGAATGTGGCTGTAATCTCCTCTCTCTTTCTGACTCTTCAAAGTTGCTGCAGTGTGATTTGGGCTACTGAGAAATATCCCTCCAAGGGAAGCTGCCTGGTGACTTCTCCCAAGAGGAATCTGCTTCAGGTGGGTGGGGAGAGAGGGACATGTTCTGGAGGCTGGGGCCCAGGCCTGCTTAGGACCGCGCTTCCTGTGGAGCCGCATTCTGTGACATCCCATATGGGAAGGCCTGAATGAAGCATCATTCTGAAGTACCTGATACCAAGGCCAGGCACTGAGGCCACCTCCCCAAGATCCGCATGGTCCCAGTGCTGGGGAGATGGCACTGCCCCCAAGGGATGCCACACGTTCCAGTACCAATGCTGGCTAAAGGGGCTGGCACTCACATGGCTTTTTAGCAGGTGGGGAAATCTGTAAGCTCAGATATGGGCTGTTCTCCGAGTCCAGCCGTCGCTTGTACTTCTGGCGGCCTCCACGCACTCGATCCAGGCGCACACCTGTTGGGGAGGTAAAGGGGAAGCCTCAGAGATGTTAGTACTGACTTGGGATTTCAAGTAGTCCTTGAAATCCTCTGCGGTGGCAAGGACTGGCTAAGTCCCTCAGGGCTACACACAGATGGCCTTTACAGCTGGGCCACGGCCAGCCTCAGGTCAGCGGGTTGGACAATCCCAAACAAGTGTCAGACAGGAACGGCCCATCCCAGTTGGCCCGGGCCTGGTCCTGCCTCTCCAAACTCAGCATCCTCTGAAACCCATCTCAGGCAACCGTCAACCCTTGAGTCTTTCGGAACAAAGAGCTGCAAAAGCACTCCTCCAAGAAGCCATGTTATTTCAGGTCTGCCGTGGACCCTTGGGGGCGTCGCGTCAGCTTGCCGAGAGAGGAAAGGAGTCCCTGCCATTGGCACGTATCTCAAGAGTCTCAACAAAGATTTTCAAACTTTTCACTAAAGAAGTGTCTGGGTAGGCACTCATTAGAAATGTCCACTTCTGGGTCCCACCCTCAGAGATTCTAGGACAGAGTTCCAGAGTCTGTCACCGACACAAAGTCCCCAAAGGATGGGGACGCAGGTAGCCCTGGCCACATGTGGAAAATCAATGTCTAGGGCATAGCTCAGCAGCAGGTGCAAAAGCAGCATGGCCACTCCACACTGAAATCCATTTTCAGGAGCCAGGCCCACTCAGAGATCCGTACTGTCACCGGGTCCATACCGACCTCAAGAAACCTGCCCCAGCCCCAGCTCCTGCTGTCTAGACAGACATGCTGCCACCACTTGACACCCCTGTTGGCCAACAGAGGGGACAAGACCTGGAGTGGGCACCTCATCCGAGGGCACACAAGCTCAGGCTGGCCACCAACCTAAGTGGCCTGGTCTGAAAGGATGGAGGGGACCCATCAAATTAGCTCCGAAGTGTGAACTCACACAGAACACAGAACGGCTCTCCTTTCCTTACCCTGAAATGGGTCTGGACTGTAGGACATAAGCCTGGAGACGGAGCCCGGGGCCTGAGAGGAGGGGAGCCAGGGCAGGGGCCTCCCCAGCCTTAGGTGACCCCCTAAGTGCAGCTCTCCCCACAGGAGGCAAACATGGAGCCCCAGCCAGCTCATCTTTGGGGCGCGCTTTCCCTCTGGCCGGTCCTATGCTTCTGCATCCTCCTGGCGACAGGAGTGGTGGGCAGCCTGTCCTATGAGCTTGGTGGGGTCTTTCTTGGAGAGAGGGAAGGGGAAGGCGGGATTCGTTGTAATGTAACAGAATGAAGATTTAGATCCCATTCAGATCAGGGGTGATTTTCTGGCTGTTTCTTAGGATGCACAGCTACTAAATTCAAGTCCCCAGAAACAGGAGAGGACATTTCCTGGGCCATAAGAGCAATGGAAAGTAAAATGACTATTTAATGAATGGGCAGGGACCATCCCTTTCTTTACATGCTAATGGCCCTAGAGGAACTTCTGATAAGGAGTGTGGTGACACCATCCCCACAAGCTTCCAATTAAGGACTCAGACCACATCCTCCTCCTGGAGAGCAAGGAGGATGCTGTGAGCATACTAAACCCAGCAGACTGCCCGAGGGGTCTGTCCTGTGGGCCAGTCACTGCCCAGCATTTTCAGCAGCAGCAACCTGGGAACTCAGCACCATACCCTGCTTCCTACTGAAAGGTAACCCCCTATTGTGAGTCATCTTGTTGAGGGCTTGCACCCACACCCCCACCCCACCCCGCAACTGTGGATATCTAAGTGGTCCAGGTCTGCCTTCTCTCCACCTTCTGGACGTCAAAGATGGACTGGTGAGATAGGCAGAGGCTTTGAATCGGGATCAAATGGCACAATGACAGAGGGAGGGTGAGGACTGGTAAGGGCAGGAGTGCCCTCAGCAGCAGGAGTGTGGGCAGCCCTGCGCCAGGCTCTCCAGGTTACTCCTGCCCTTGGGCTCTCCCGGGCTTTCCCTGGTCCTTGTCTGGCTCCTAAGTGTATTCACTGAGCCTCCTCAGAGGCTTCCAATGAACTCCCCTTTCTGCTTTTCAGGGTCAGAGTGGGTCACACCCATAGTTGGGTTCTCCACCTGCGACAGGACGTGCATGCAGGCAGTAGACCTGAGAGGTGATCTCAGAAAGAAAGGCAAGAACGAGTGTTCCTGCGTAGGCTACTGCTCTGGGCAACTGGGCAGCCTGGGAGGCGGTGCAGGACATGCCTCAGCCAGCCTGGGGCGTGCCTCGGGGCACCTCATAGGATCCAGACCAGTGGGTTCTGGTGGCCAGAGAAAGCCCTGGGCAGGAGGGCTGCAGTCACAAGGTGGCAGGTCAGTGCACCAGCACGTGATAGAGTGCTGATCGGTGATGGCTGCCTCCCTTCTCCAAGTGTGGTCCGGGGCCAGCAGCATCGGTGTCACCTGAGCGCTTGTTAGAAATGCAAAAATCTCACGCCGGCCCGAGGACTCGGAGTCAGCATTTTAACAAGGTGATTCCCGTGCACGAGAGTGAGACGTGCGGCACTCCGGCATCCTGGCAGGTGCACTGTCGAATGAACTTCCATCAGTCCCTGGGACCTTGAAGGGGACAGCTGAATCCCATCTGGCACAAAACCGAAATGCATGTGCTGGGAGGACTTCGGCTCCCATTTGCCCCCTCACCCCTCGCAGCCCCCTCTGTGAGGGCAAAAGAAGCAGGCATGCGAACGCGGGAAGGACAGTGCCTCCCCGAAAGTTTCGGGGGGAGAGTTTCCTGTTTGGCAGAGTTTTCCTGACCCCACCCTGCGACACAGCCACAACGCCTGTGCCCATCACACCTGGGGGAGCCGACCCTCCACCACGCTCTGCTGCCCTCTGCAGAGCTGGCAAGACCAAGAGTGAAAACGCCAAGCATCACTCAAAAAGGACAGTCAGTACTCCCATTTCCTGAGCACCTACTATGTGCACATGGGGTCCAGGATGAGCTCCTTCACCGACTTTCTCTCCTAGAAGCCAGCCTCCTGAGCCTCCCCTCCCATGCAGCGTGCCTGACACCCTGCAGGGGTCAACAGGAGCTGGAACTGCTCAACAAAAAAGGACAAGAGGAGCCTGTCCCTTCGTAAGGCAAGAAGATGGGCAGTGCCACCTCTGCTCCTGCCTCTGTGTGTTGTGTCCTCTGTCCTGATACAGGACCAGGCCCTTAGAGGGTGTTCAGGAAAGTCTTGAATCCAGCAGTGGATGTGCCTCGTTCCTCCCCACCCCCATCCAGGCGGGGTACCTCCTCCAGGGCTCCGATCACACACAGGCCGTACCCTACTGGCCAGGCGCCCCTATGCCCCAGGTTCTGTTGGGGCACCCGACACACAGATGGATGCCTTGGAAACGGGAACTGTCATCATCATCATCATCATCATCGCTTCTCTTCCCCAGCACTGTTTACCATTCTCTGGGAAAATCACACTGATAATGATAATGCAAACAGCCTAATTTACAGAGGACTTTCAGTATGTATCGCCCTACTGAGTTCTTAGCACACAAAGCAGGTGCTATCAGCCCTATATTACCCTAATTACCCCTATTTTTTCAGAGAGACTTAGTAATTCTCCGGGTAAAAAAACCAGCCTCCAAGCTCATCGCCATTCCAGGGTATGACCTCCCAGGGCACAGCAAGCATAAACTCTCCTCTAAATTTCCTCCTTCAGATCTTTATAGCGCCGTGGTCAATGGCTCTAATCAATAAATGTATCCATTATCAGCTTTTTTTTTTTTAAGTAGCCTGTTGGGTTTGGTTATGCACCGACGGACACCTGGTGTGAGATGTGTCTGCTTTTCCAAGTCCTACTCTGTGCACAAGCCCATGATCACTCCAGCCCGTGGGATTCAATGACCCAGGTCCCAGGCCTGGCTTGGCCCCTTATGGGTTGTGCAGTCTCGGTTTCACATCACGTGCTCACGCACATGGCTTCTGTGACACTCAAATGACACAATGGGAAATGCTCGGTAAATTGGAAAGTGGTTCCAGCAGGCTAGGTGAGGCTGTCCCAGCCATCACACTGGGCTTTGGCATTCAACTGGCACTTCCTGTGCCGCCTCCCACTTGCTTCCCTCTACTCCCATCAACTCTGCAACTCAGTGGGCTTAGGGACAGGGCCCAGGTCTGCTCCTTTTGCAGAGCACCTCCCCCCCCCCAACACACACACACACACACACACACACTGTCCCACAGGCAGGGTTTGCTTGTGACCATTTAGGTCCTGTGGCAGAGACGCATGTTTCCCAACCCAGGGACCCCCTTTCCAAGGGTTGGGGTTGGGGCAGATGGGCCCCCACATAAGGGAAGTGGCCTTACTCTTCCAGCTGACAGTATTCCCAGAGGCAATGCATGTCCTGGATGTATCCTTGAAGGCCCAGTTGAAATCCTATCTCTACAGACTCCTGCTACCAGAGATGATCACATGCGTCCTGGGCTCTCTTTGCTCATCATGTTACAGTAACTACGGTCAAAATAGCAACTCTCCACAATACATCATACGCCCATCTCCCTGGTGGGCTGTGGGCACCTCCTGGGCGAGGACTTCGATCTTTGTAGCCCAGTCACGTGTCCGAGGGATATGATGTGCGCAGCTAAAACGAAGCCCTTCGGACTTAGGAAGCCACCGAACCTCAGACTCTGGTCCTTTTCCCAGCTTCCATGTGTCCCTCCGCCTCCAGAAATTCACTCCCTCAAGGCCGTCCATTCCTCATTAAAGTTTCCCCTGGCATTGAACTAAATTCTGTCTCCAGATCACTTCCTACCGTTTACCCCATCCAACCAGATGACACCCTGCCACAAGACAACCCTCCATGGACTTGAACGTTCTTTGGCACCCTCCTTCCATGGCCAAGCACCCTTTATTTTCTATATTTGTACAGTGTTTTCAGGCCAATCACCTCCCTACCTATTATTTGCTTGTCTTTATTGATGTGATCGGCTCTGAACTGAGAAGGGTCAGCTCCTCAAGGGCAGAGACATCAGGTCTGAATTGCTCTACATGCTGCCTAAACAGACATTGGCCAACTACGTTTATACTTATTATCAGCCAATATGTCTTTATAGTTTCTTGAGTATGCCACTCACAATTTTAGTAAACAAGAAGCCCCTCCACAAGATGTAATGGTACGGGCTCGGTTCTTAGCCTGAGAGCTACAGAAAGATATTGGATCATGACTAATTTAGAAGTGGATCACTAAGTTCTAACAGTTGAATCTGGCAGGCATTATTAGTGGTCTACTCAAGTTTCATCCATTCCCCCTTTTCCATGCTAACAGAACCTGGATTTTGTTTGTGGAGACAATGTGCCCAGCATTCCCTCTTTTCCCAGTTTCCCTGGTGACTAGGGCTGATCATATGACCTGGTTCTGGCCAATGAGATGTAAGGGGAAGTCCGTGGTGGGGGCTTTGCTTTTGGAATAAAACAGGCCCTGTGGATGTAGCTATTTTTGTCTTTCTCCTGCCCTGACCTGGAAGGTGAAGGCTAGAGCTGTGGCAACCATCTTGCCACCATGAGGCAGCCATGTGAGGACACCAAAGAACACCAGAGAAGAAAAAGCCGAGCCCTTGACGCTGTGGCTGAGAAGCCTGTGCAATGCCAGCAGCTGTCCATCTCCAGACTTCTTGCAGGCAGATGAATCTCACTTATCAGTGCTTAAGCCACTCCAGTCAAGTTCTCTGTAACTTGCAGCAGAGAGCAATTTTCCCTGAAACAATGGGCAACTGCTTTTAAATTAGGATGCTTAAGGCTTACAAACACCAAACTGGGGGGAAGAAAGGAGACTTGAACTTAATTAAAATGAGAGTTGCCTTATTATTTGTGTTTTTATATTAGCAAATTATCTAAAAAGTAGGCTCAGGAAGCACATCAAAATACTAATTAACTTACAACAACTGTCCAGGATTATTAGACTGTATCATCTTATTGATACTTTCTGAATTTAAACAAACATTAATAAGACATGTACCAGATCACCAAATACAAGGTCCAGCAGAAGTAATGCCCAGACTTGAGTTATGATTTTATTGCAAAATCATAACTATACATGCTTATGATTTTCTAACAAAAGATTTGGTATAGATTACCAGCTTGTAAAAAAGGGGGCTTCATTACATAATCATAAGCATGTATGGTTATCATTTTGTAATAAAATCAAAACTCAAGTAAGGGCGTTTCTTCTGTGGACCTTGTACTGTAATAAATACATATCCTTTATTTTAACCACTGTTCAACACTGTTTAATCTCTTAACATGTGCAGGCCAAAATTTAAGTATTCATAAGTATGTGATGAATGCAAAGAAGATTGATAATCCCTGGATGCAGGTACCTGTGTAGACGGAGCCCTTTAGTTGAGCCCAGGACTGAATAAGGAGCTGTCTGTCCCCTTCTCGGCCACCATAACCCCACTCAACCCAGTGGACATACGCGTAAGCACAAGTTCATGTCTACTGACCACTTACCTGGTGATGGCCCATGCTCTGAGCATTTTATGGATATTATTTCACTTAAGGATTTCAACAACCCTGTGAGGGAGCTTCTGTTACTGTCCTTCCTTACAGATGGAGGACGTGAGGCTACAAGAGGCTGAGTAGCTTGCCAGGACCTCACTGGTAGGAATGGAGCTCCAGAGCCCGGGCTCTCAACCACTTTGGCATCGGCATCTTTCAAAGTGCCAAGAATCTCCAGGGCAGAAGAAAAGCAGATGAGAGACCCTGGGCCAGGGCCACGATACACACCCCTGGGGCACCACTTGCCCAGAATTCAGTCTGAATGGTGTCCCAGGAGATGCATCTGACAGCACACCACAGCCTCTGTGGCCTCTGCTAGGCAGCGCCTCCCTCAGGGCTGCTGGGAGGATCCTGCCCAGAGGCCATTGGAGAAGACCCCTGCAGTGGTGTATAAGCAGAAGACCCCTACTGTGGCATTCCCACCCTGAGAGCCAGTGCCAGCTCGTGTGAGCAGCCTTCTGTGCTGGTCGGTGGGCTACCTGTGCTCCTTTCACTCCTCCAGTTCGCACTCTACTCTCGTCTGCCCTGCCCCATCATCCGGGGTCCGGGATCCCTTATCCTCTGGCTTTCCAACGAGGCTTGTGGCCGAGACTTTGACCTCCAAGTGCAGCCACCATTCTCCCTGGCTTCCTGGAGCAATTCCCACCCCAGTCTCTTCCAGTTGGGGGTGTTAAAGGCTCCCCACTGTTGCTAGTCCCAGGGTATGTCATCACCTCAGGTTGGTGTTCCCTTGACCTCACTCCCTCTTCTGTAAATAGTTCCTTCATGAAATCCTCTTTGGTGACCTTGTGAGGGGACGTGTGTTCCTGCTCAGCCCTGACCAAGAAAGACAGCAGGGGAGGTGGGATGGACTGTCACCCTCATAAGGAACGGGGGCGGGGGGAGACAAGGGGAACGGAGGGAGTAACCACGTCCATGCTGAGATGCTCTGTCATATCGGGGTGCCCATGCCCAGGAAACCTGTTGGCTCTAGTTTCCTACGCTTGCCTGCTGACTGTGTTTATTTGGAGAAGCAGCAAATGAGTAGAGGCCCAGAGAGTTTCGTGCCTCTACAGTAGGAGGAAAAAAAGCACTAGGCTCAGGGTCAGACCTGACCTGACCCTTACTGCCTGAGTGACCTGGAGTGAGTTTCTTCACTTCTCTGTGCCTCAATTTCTGCACGTGTGAATGGGGATAATATGAAATAGTACTTACCTCGTAGGTTTGTTCTGAGGATTAAATGAGTTAATACATGTAAAACACTTAAAATACTGCAGATGGCATATAGTAAGTACTCAACAAATGTTAGCTAATGTTATTAATATTAAAAACTTCACTCTTTGTACTGTTCTATATCTTGACTGATAACAGTCAAGTGACTATTCTGGCTGTGATACTGTACTATAGAGTTTTGCACGACATTACCATTGGAAGAAACTGGGTGAAGGCCCCATGTGATCTCGATGTCTTATTTCTTACAACTGCATGTGAATCTACAATTAACCCCAAACAAAAAGGTTAAGGAGAGATGTTGTATGATCTCACTTGTAAGAAATACCTAGAATAGACAGAAAGTAGATTGAAGGTGTCCAAGGAGGGAGTGGGGACTTATTACTTAATGATGAGTACAGGGTTTCTGTTTGGGACGGTAAAAATAGTTTGGGAAACAGATGGTGGTGATGGCAGCAAAACGTTGTGAAAGTGCTTAATGCCACTGAATGGTGCACTTGAACGTGGTTTTTAAAATGGGTATTTGGTTACATATATTTTGCCACGATTCAAAAACATTAATAATGTAATACACCTAAAACCTTTGAATTGTATGGTTTAAGTGGGTGAATTTTATCTCCATAAAGCTGTTAAAAGATTTAAAGAGAACACTTCACCTTTCTCAGGTTAGTGGAATTAAATAATGTAAAATGTGTGAAACATAGCAAAGTGCTTGGTACACAGTGGGCACTTGATGGTCATTTCTTTCCTTTCATCGGCCTATTGAAGATGGGAGGATCTGGCGTGAACGGCTAGGTTCCCTTCTGGGAAGAGAAACACTCCCCCTTTGTTATAACTACCATGAGTCAGACGTGTTAGACAAAAACCCACAAGAAACTAAGGGTCAGAGGGGTTAAATACTGTGCTCAGGGGCACACAGCTCCGACACAGGCATTCTCCTGGATATGCCCACAGGGCAGAGGGGTCGCCTCTGTCCAACCAGAGGACAGAGGCTCTGCCCTTAGCTGCAGGCATACCGCCTCCAGTCCCCACCCGTCTCTTGTCCAGGCTGTTGTCCCCTTGTCTGCAGTGTCCAACCCCACTCCCCAGCTCAGGGCACAGGACATAGCAAAGAAGCTGCAGGACCCTTCTGGGGCAGAAACTCCTTGGGAGGAGGAGAGCAGAGCTCCCCAAACCTCTCGGGAACCCATGGCCCATCTGCTGACCCTCCCAACCCACTGCAAGCACGTCAGAGCCTGTGACTGCCGCGTCCTGGATCAGATGTCCACTTGCTGACTTGCTAAGATTGGGCTTCGGACTTTTTTCTTAATGGAAGTAAAATAATTCCCACTTCCCTCCACTCCCCTCTCCTTTCTTCTTGGTTTCCCTCCCTAAGCTGGACGAGAGCCCAGTCTTTCGGAAGTAAAAATAGCCGAGTGTGCGGGGACAGCAGCAGCGGGGGGCAGCTTAAATTTCTTTCATTTATACCCAGGCACTAAAAATAGCCAGTGAGAGCTCTGCAAAGCATGGCCCTGCACCTGGCCCGGAGCCTGTCCCAGGCACGGGCCCTGTCACATTTCTCTTCCCACAGGAAAGGCTCATCCAAGGCCAGAGAGGGAAAGGCCTCTGAGCCCACCTCGTCCTTGTGCTGCCTCCTCTACAGAGCTGCTGTCCACGGCTAAGGTCAGGATCTCTCTTGACACTGCAAGCGTTTCCTAGTCAAGATCTTTCTCTTCCCCTTGCCCGAAATCCCACTCCCCTCCCTCAAATTCAGTGTCCTTGGCTTATTAATGATGTCAGCAGGTGCACATATGTGTGTGCAGTGCTTCACAGGTTGCAAAGCTAGTTCCATATTTCCTTTGATCTGCATAACAGTGTCAACAGTCCTATGTGAAAACTGACGCTTAGAAAGGCCAGGTGACTTGCTCGTGGTCACACAGCCAGGAAATGTCAGAGGGAGGGTCTGAACTCGACCTCCCAGCCTGTATTTCCGCTGCACTGAGCTTGAGAGCACCTGTCCTGTATGATCATAGAGTGCTCGGGAAAGCCTTTGAACTACACAGACTTTGAGGACTTACCCTGCGTCAGTCACTCTGGGGTGAGGTCCAGGAATGGATAGTTTTTCAAAGCTCCTCTAATGATTCTGATTATCTGCCAGGTCTGGGGAGCACTCCACCAAACCTATTTTTTCCCCAATACTTTTATCTGACCCGTATCTTCCCAGGGGGGTTGGGAGGTTAATTCTTTGCCTCTAAGTTGTACCAAACTGTAGCTAACCCATCTCCAGGAAAAAGAGAAAACCACTCAAGGGTGGTGTGGATACCCAGGGCTCCCGAGGGCATGCTGACAGGCATCCCAGCCCAGCAGAATGCTTGAACCATCCATCCACATCTGCAGATGTGGAACTGTCTTCAACCATCTCTCCTGCAGGGATTTCTGGGTGGCAGTGGGCTCACCTTGCTGCCTCAGAAAGGACAAGCTATTTTGGGCTGCCTCTTACCCAGGTGCCATATCATCACGGTGAAGAGTGCTTCACGCTGGACTCAGCAAAAGCCAGGAGTGAGAGCCTTGTGGGACATGCCACCCAACATTCTGGGGCTTGTACCAACTAGTCCAAGGTGGGTAAAATGGCACTAGGGGATGAGCCCTGAGCCTCCTGCCTATTAGAGAAGTGCCCATCTCATGCTGCTCTCTCCAGGGGATCCTTCTCGCCCAGGGTACCACCATATCCCCAAGGACATTTCCACAAGTCTGGTGCTATTGCTGCATTCCCAGCTGCCAAGAAGTCCCCCAAACTGTACACCTGATAAGGAAAAATTATTTCAGCCCCATCTCCCCTTCCCTTCCCTCCTCTTTTTCCCCTTGGAGGAGGGGCTTCAGCTTTGCTGCTCGCCAAGCCATCTTCAGTGAGATGAGAATCAAAGTTAAAATAGGATTCTTAGAAGGACTTCTTACATAACCAAGGAAACTAGATTCCGCCCAGCTTTGTTATTTACTGACTCTGTGGCTTTGGGCAAATCATCTAAACTCAGATGCACCAGAGCAGGCATGGCAAACAGCTGCTGGCCGTGCCAAGCCCTCTGTGTTTTAGTCTGTGGCAGACATTGCTAATCACGCATGACACTCGCCTACCGATGGGTCCCAGGTGCTGCCTAAGAAGCCTTTCAATCACTCGCTCCGGGCAGCCACTCCCCAGCCTAGAGCTGACAGTCCAACTAAAGGCAATTTGCCATCTTGGCGCCTGGATGTTTCCTCATCTTTCTACCTCTAGAAGTCTGATTCGGCAACAACAGGCCTTATCTGGCTTCAGGAACTTGAGTGGGCCTCACAGGTTCTGGGAAGCTCCTAAATTATCAGCAAAATTTTACGTGTAGGTACTTGTGTATGTTTTACGACAAGCGTTTAATTGGATTTTCCAAAGGACTCGTGAATCCCTAAATCAAGAATAATTGTGTCACAGGCTGTCTGAATGATAAAAAAATACACAAACCAACAAATGAACAAATAAGGTAAGACTGGGAGAAATTCAAGGAGGATGTAAACAAGGGGAAACTAATAAGTAATGACGTGGGAAGAGAGGCCTGAGCTGACATTTAGATTGGGGCCGGAGGAGGAGGAGTCAGCCACGGGGAGGGCATTCCAGGCAGAGGGAACAGCCTGAAGATCTCGAGGTGGGATTGAGAATGAAAAATTAAGCTGCTGAGGCGGGAACAGAGTGAATAGGAGTCAAGGGGCAGGAGAGGAATGGTGCAGGGTGGCCCTGAAGACGTGGGGAGGGGTGAGCTACACCATGCGGGGTCTTAAAGACCACAGTAAAGTGTTTAGATTTTACTCTTAGGGCAATGGAAAGTTTCTGAAAAATGTGAAGCAAAGTGACAGAATCCTATTACTGTTTTAAAAGATCACTCTGGCAGCTGTGTGAGTTAGATTAATAGGACCAAGAGTGGAACCCTAAGTCCAGTTAGGAAATTGTTGAGATGGTGTAGGACAAAGACGGTGCTTCCCTAGACTAGGGTCATGGCCATGGAGATGAAGAAAAGGAGGCAAATCTGAAATACATTTTGGACATTGACTCAGGAGAAGTCCAGGATGATTTCCAGGCTTTGCATGAGCAATGGGTATATAGGGGTGCCATTCCTGAGGTGGGGAAGCCTGGGAGTGGTGGAGGGAGAGATGGGACAAATCTAGAGTTCCCCTTTAGATATGTTGAATCTGTGATGCCTCGTAAGGGACCCAAGTGGAGATGCCAGTGAGATACTGAAGTCTTACATGCAGGGAAGGAGTTGGAACAGGAGGTCTGAGATTGAGGGTCATCTGCATCTAGCCTTGGATCTTCAGGGATCACCTGCAGGGTGTAGGTGGAGAAGAGGGCCTGGTGCCAAGTCCATAATCATACCAAAATATAAAGGTAATGAAAAAGAGGAAGAGTTTGCAAAGAAGACTGAAAGACAAAGAGCTGAGGCAAGCAAGTTGTCAGAGAAGCAGAGAGAAGAGGGGTATGAGAGCAGGCTGACCAGACGTCCTGTTTGAAATGAGACAGAAAACAACGGTACTGTCCTGTTTCAAACAGGATGGATCATCAGCCTACCGACACCTTGAATGTAGCCCAGTGAGACTAGGCTGACCATTTGAAAAGGATGGCACCGTTGTTTCCTGTCCTGTTTCAAATGGGATGTCTGGTCACCCTATACAAGGAGGGCTCGCCAATGGAATGCTGCTGAGAAGCCAAGTAAGTGAAAGACAAGAGAAGGGTCAGGTTTGGCAACTCGGCCTGTGTGGGGTAGGTTCGGGCTGTGGTCAGGAGTGGGGCGTGACTGAAGTCCACTGAGGGTGACCTGATCATCATACTCAAAACTAAACTCCAGCAGGATCAAAGACCTAAACAGGTAAGGCAGGTTAAGAAAACATCTTTACAATAGCAGATTAGGAAACGATTTATTTATTTATTTATTTATTTATTTATTTATTTGTAATGACATAAAATTGTAAACCATAAAGGAAAAGATAAATTCAATTTATTAAAATTAATAACTTCTGTTCATAAAAGGCCTTCCATAAATAAAACGAAGTGACAAATGAGATTTTAACAACACCAACAACTGAAAAATGACTAACTAATGACCAAAATATATAAAGATTTCTACAACTAATGTTTAAAAAAAATAATAAAGTAGAAAAAATAAGGGAAAGACTCAGACAAGCACCTCACAGAAAAGGAACCCAAGTGGCTAAATAAAGATGTGAAGTATTCGTATGCTTATTTTATAGTCGAGAAAATATATAGTAAAGCAATGAGACACCGCTTTGCACACACCTAGCAAAATGTTTAAAGTGGTGAGGATATGGAGCAACCAGAACACAAGTGATAGTTTAACATCACCTCTTAAAGCTGAAGCTATACATACCTGGCATTTCTACTCCCAGGCCTGTAAAGTCCTTACATCTGTGCAACAAGAAACAGGTGCACAGCTCTATTTGTAATAGCAAAACCCCAGAAACCCAAATGTCTATCAGCAGGAGAAAGGCTAAATAAACTCTAGTACTAAACTCATGCCGTGATGCTGTGTAGAAGAAGTTTGCAGGCTCCTGAGCCACTTTCTTTGCTCGAGCCCGCTCCTACCTATTTGGAGTGTACTTTCCCCTCAATAAACTATCTCTTTGTTTCACCACTTTACTTTTGTGTGTGTCTCATTCAATTCTTTGCTTGAGATACCAAGAACCTGGACAACCCCATTTTTCCGGTAACATATTTGGCGAGTCAGCCAGGAGGAAACCTCAACAATGGGGAAAAGACAGCCTCCTTAGTAGGTGGTGCTGAGAAAACTGAAAAAACATATGCAAAGGAATGAACTTGAGCTGTGAACTGTCTCCATATACAAAAATTAATTCGAAATTGTTTAAACTAACAGATGTCAACCCAATGAGTCTAAAAATAAAAATGAATTTAAAAAAAGAAAAGAAAAAAAGAAATGGATTAAAGACCTTCACATCAGACCTGCAACAATAAACTGTATAGAAGAAAACATCGGTACTAAGCTTATAGAGCTCGGACTCAATGAAGACTTCATGAACCTGACTTCAAAGGCAAGGGAAGTAAAAGCAAAAATAAATGAATGGGACTACATCAAACTAAAAAGCTTCTGCACAGCAAAAGAAACCATCAACAAGACAAAGAGACAGCCAACTGAATGGGAGAAAATATTTGCAATTAATGCATCAGATAAGGGTCTAATATCTAAAATATATAAAGAACTAATAAGACTTAACAACAAAAAAACAAACAACCCAATTAAAAAGTGGGCAGAAGAACTAAACAGACACTTCTCCCACGAAGAAATACAAATGGCCAGCAGACATATGAAAAAATGCTCATTCTCATTAGCTATCAGGGAAATACAAATCAAAACCACAATGAGATACCACCTCACACCTGTGAGAATGGCTATTATCAACACAACAAGGAATAACAGGTGCTGGAGAGGATGTGGAGAGAAAGGAACTCTCGCACACTGCTGTTGGGAGTGCAAACTGGTACAACCTGGGGAAGGCAGTGTGGAGGTTCCTCAGAAAATTGGGAATGGAGCTACCATTTGACCCAGCAATCTCCCTTCTGGGGATCTACCCAAAAAACCTGAAAACCTTTGTCCACAAAGACTTATGTACCCCAATGTTCATCGCAGCGCTGTTCACAGTGGCCAAAACATGGAAACAACCAAAGTGCCCTGCGACAGATGACTGGATAAAGAAGCTGTGGTACATATACCCAATGGAATACTACTCAGCTGTAAGAAAAGATGAAATATTGCCATTTGCAACAAAATGGATGGACCTGGAGATCATCATGCTTAGTGCAATAAGCCAGACAGAAAAAACCAAAAACTGTATGACTTCACTCATATGCAGAATATAAAACTGAAAGCAACAAAGAGAAAAGAAATGAACAAACAACCAACCAACCCATGGACACAATCAATAGTTTAATGTTTATTTGGGAACGAGTGGGTTAGGGAGGGGAGAAAGGGGAGGGGGTGGGAGAGGAGGGAGGGAAAGCTAAATATAAGGTGATGGAAAGAGAACTCAAAAAAAAAAAAAGAAAAGAAAAGAAAAAATAAATATAAATAAATAAATAAATAAGTTTGCAAACTAATGTCTGTGATATAAGCCCAGTCCTCTGCCTATTTAATCAGAATATAGCCCTGTTCATTCATTTATATATTGTCTGTGTCTGCTTTTGCATTACAACAGCAAAGTGTTTAAAGCAGAGACCTTTGGCCCACAAAGCCCAAAATCTTTACTATCTGTTGACTCCTGTAATACATACATGAAAATAAATGAACTATAGCACTGTACAACAAGAAGCATTCATCTCAGAAATATTGACTAGAATATCAAGATGCAAAAGAATATATATAATTTCATTTAAAAGTAAAAAAGATATCATTAGAGAAATATGTGATAAAATTATAAAGAAAGTCAAGGGAACAATAATGCAAAATCAGGTAATGGTTACCTCTGAGGGTAATGAAAACGGAGGATATAGAGGGAAGCTCAAAGTAAGTGTAAATTTTCTTTTTCTTACACTAGATGGAAGGCATCATCCGTGTTCTTCATACTTCACATATGGTTTTGGCAAATAGCAATGCCTGTCTGCTAAAATGTTGTTTCCTTCTTCCATAACAACAAATAATGACTACAATTCCCAGAATTCCTTGCAGAGTGGTATGGCCATGTGACCATTTTCCACCAATGGATTGTGAATGGAAGGACCTTGTGCCATTTCTGGGTCCTGCCCTTCAAATGATCTGGCATGGGCTTTTCTTCCTTCTGGAAGATGGCGAGAACTGCGTCCAAAAATGGAAGCCACTTGTAAAAGATGGCGAGGCTGCCAATCAGTCTTCGAATACCTTTGACTGTTAGACTGTTCCATGAGAGATGAGAGAGAACTAAACTATCTTGCTTAAGCTTCTGAGTTTTTTGGTTTGGTTTGTTTCTCTGAGGGAGAAAAGTAGCCCCTCTCTCTCTTTTATAGAAGCTTCGCCTTATCCTACCTAATACAATGTGCAGTACTATAAATATTTTTCTGGATCTACTCAAAGTTTACTTTTTAAGGAAGTTTTTGGAAAAAAGTGGATGTGCTAAGGAAGCAGTATAGTAAGTGCTGTCAAACTTCCTCTTTTGGGGAAGTTTGCTGAGAAAGGGAAGAGGGTCAGGTAGCAGTAGCTGGATGGAGATGACGGGCCAGAGTACAGTTGTGCACTTTTGAAACTTAGTTTTATTTTTGTAACGGGAGAACAAAAGTATGTTTGTATGCTGATGAAAATGAGACAGTAGAGAGGAAGGGTTTGATGATCCTGGAAGCAGAGCTGATGGCATAGGACTGGAGTCCTTGATAAAGAAAGGGGAGATTCTGGGTTGGGTGAAAAAGGTGAAGGGATTTAAAATCACAAATTAGTAGTTACAGAGTAGTCGTGGGGATGTAAAGCCCAGCATAGGGAATATAGACAGCAATATGGTAACAACTATGTGTGGTGCCAGGTGGGTACTAGACTAATCGGGGGGATCTCTTAGTAAATGATATAAATGTCTACGCATCATGCTGTATATCTGAAACTAATACAAAATAATACTGAATGTCAACTGTAATTTAAAAATTAATAAGAAAAAAAGAAAGGAGAGATTCAGAACATAGGTGGGGAGACAAGCTTTTGATAGGAGCAAAGTGATCTCTGACAGGAATGATGGCAGAAAACAAGGTTAAGTGT
Source organism: Lyroderma lyra (assembly GCA_004026885.1). NCBI lineage: Eukaryota > Metazoa > Chordata > Mammalia > Chiroptera > Megadermatidae > Lyroderma > Lyroderma lyra. The sequence goes on from PVJL010008936.1 coordinate 38,202, forward strand.
GTGGGTTCAACAACAGAAGAGTTAGAAATTCGTCACTTGAATGTTTCTTTTTTTTCCCAAGAAAATGTGAAGCAAGTTCATCAGCCAAGGAGAGAGAGGCTATGGGAGATTCAAAACTGCCTTCTGGATCACAGAGGAAAACCAATTTTCTAACATGATGAAGAGTATTTATCCCAAATCAATGACCAACATCCTATTTAGTGGTTTTTCCTGTAAAGCAGAAGCCAGAAGAAAATGGCCACCATTGTTATCCCCATTTCACAGAGGAGGAAAGAGAGGCTTAAATAGGCTTGAGTAAATCGTTCAAGGAGATGATCAGGTGTTGACGCTGGGATTTTGCTGGGGTTTTATTGTGTGTCGGTATGACCGCTGGACCTCTTATCCAAGGCTTTGAATCACCCTGAATGAACAGTAATATGGACTCAGCACAGATAAGATCATCTCCTATGACTTCACTCAATCAACACTTCCCCAACCAGAGGTCATCAGGTCATCGTGTCGGAGTGGCCCAGAGGCTTCAGGCCACATGGGGTGATCTTGTGAGCCATCAGACATGTGTGTTCGCATGCTTGTGTGTGAGTGTGTGTGCATGTAGGATGGAAAGTGGTCCGGGGGATACAAACATACATCACAATTCTCGGGCTCTAGTTCAAAGCTGCTCTCTGAAGTGCAGGAGAGTTGGTTTGTTTCAGAACACTAATGTATTTTGGAGAAGAAAAAGAAATTTTAAAGGTAAGCCATCTCTCATCCTTTCTTCATTCACAAGGCCAGAAAAGTGGTATTTCTGGCATGGGCTAGAGGCAGAATACTCTATAAATACAAAGCCATTAAATCCCTTGCAGCGGGAACCTGATCAGGGCCTCCTTTTAATTTCCTGACATGAGCTGGCCACTAACCCAATTACCCAGAATCCCCGGAGGAGCTCTCCGCCTTCCCAACAAGCACAAAGAGAGTGAGAGCATATTGCATGGATGTCAGCCCAGGTTTCACTGAAATCAAATATCTTTTAGAAAACACTGGGGAAAGGCAGGCAGGGGCTGCAGGGAGAGAAGGCTGCTGGCTTGAGAAAGGTGAAGTGAGGTGAGAAGGTGAAGTTTGCGGGGACAAGCTATCTAGGCAGGGTTGCTGAAGCCCCAGGGCTGTTGGCAGTGGGGGTGGGGGCTCTGTGAAATGTAGCAAATAGTTTTGCAGCTTCTTCTGGCTTAGAGGCTGTCTGGGCCCCACCCTAGCCAGCCTGCTTACTGGGGGAGAGCTTCTCCACTGGCTTCCTAGGACTTTAGACCCCAGACAGGGGGCCAAACCAGGACCGACGCCCCCTCTACGACCCCCACCAGCAAATCCTCACAATGGGCGGGCTGCTGAGAAGCAATCAAGGAGTTGACCCACTGGGTCCAGTCCCTACCTTACCCTCTCCACCCTGCGGATGGAGAGCCGGTTTCAACACCCCTGCTCTGCAGGTGAAGAAACAGAGGCCCGGAGCCTGAGTGAGGAAGATGCACGCTGCAGAGCCAGGAGGCGGGGGCGGGGGCCAGCGCCGCGCCCAGTACACATTGTGTATTTAATTCTCTATATAGAGAATTATTCCGTTTTTTTCCCCCTGAAAAACACAGACTTTGTTTGCTTAAAGCAAGATGGGCCCTTGGACAGCCCTACATTCCAGTCGATTCCGGACCAACAGCAGCTTCAAGGTAGAGGCTGGGCCAAAGGAAGCCACGTGCCTGACCTGCTCCCCAGCAGCTGCTGCACCCCTCAGATCATGAGGCGGGTCTCTCCGGTTGTTTTACTTAAGGAAGAAAAAGCACTGTCAAAGGCCCCGAGAGCTGCTGGATACAAGAGGGGAGACAGCGTTTGGGTGTGTAGGTGACACGGGGAGGAAGGGGAGGCTGGCATCCACATTGTCCCCTTCCCCAGCCCCCTGCACCACCCCTAAGATTCAGGACCCCAGCCCCCAGCTCCCCTATGCCTGAGGCCTACTGTGAAACCTTAAAGAGGGGAGCAGCCCTGAGAAGGCTGGAGCTTGCCTTTCGGAGTCAGGTCAGAGCCAGAGGGAAAAGAGCGGGAGGCGGGGAGCCCGCGCAGGTCCCGGGGGCCTGGCTCCCGCATGTGATGGGGGTGCACACCCAAACAAAAGCAGGAGCCGGGGCAGCTGCCAAGAGTCCCTGCCTGGCAGGGGCCCAGGCTCCTCAGTGAGGCGCACGGCTCCTCAGGGGGCCTGTCCCCACGGAGCTTCAGATCCCAGGATCTCGCCACAGCTCTGCACTGCGGGGACAGAAGCTATACGGAGGCGCCCGGCTTTGTCCACACTGGGAGCCTTTGTGCCATCTTTCCCTCTTTGGATTTAGACCTGCCAGTACTGGGATGGGGAGGGGAGGGGAGTGTTATGATGGCTGCCCTTCCTCCTCCAGGCAGAGTTCCTCTCCAGGCTGGACCCCAGGACGTTCACCTCAGCGCGTCTGCCCAGTCCTGTGGGGAGCCTCAGGTGCCCCAGGCCGCGACCCTCATTAGAGGCTGTACTGCGCCCTGTCCTGCATCCGACACCCTGGGTCAACCACAGGGTTATTCACAACAGGGGTTGGTCAAAGTTGGGGCCCACCCTGCACTGTCCCCCTACCTGAGGCAGCATTTCTCGCAGGTCTGCATCCCCAGAGCACCCGCCCCGTCATCCTGGGACATGCAGCATCCGTCCCACTTCTCTTAACTGGGCACCTGGGCACCTGGGCTGCTGGTGCCCATCGATTGTGCACTTGGCCACCTGCTTGTCTGCCATTGGTGGCTCCCCCTCTCATTCCCCTTTGGGGGCGCGGGACCACTAAGAAGTACCTCCATTGGGTAGCCCCTAAAGAGACGCTTCAGTGTTGCAAGATGGTCCAGGGATTCAGGCTGGCAGTCCCCACTTTTTCTCCTCTCCCCTTCTCCCTCCTCTGCTCTTTGGCTCACAGTCCTGAGGGGTGGGGTTCAGGTGGCCCGGGGTTGGAAGCCTCCTGGATCCCTGACCTATGTCATAGGGGACAGGCACAGCATGGAACATGGGGAGGCTGCCCTCAAACCAGTGCGGGTGGGAGAGTCGTCTCGCCCAACCCCTGCAGTACTCAGTTCTGTCACCCTTACAATTCAGGAGTATATTAATAACAATGCAGCTTCCTTCTGCTTTAAGTTCCTCAGATGCTATAAAGTACGCAGACAGGCCACATGCTTAGAACTGCAAAGGCCGTTTGCTGTATAGCTGGCCACCAGCTTGGCCCATGTCCCCACGGCCAGCATCCCAGGACCAGGTGGTAGCCCCCACCCTCATGGACTCAAGAGAAAGACGCACCTCTGAGGCTTGGACACAGAAGGAAGCCAAGAGACCAGCATGCTTTTGAGGGCCTCTGTGCCTCAGTTTCCTTATCTGTGAACCCCAGGATGCTCTGGAGGAGCAGAAAGAGTCAGGTGTGGGAGTCAGGGGACCCAGTTCAGACGCTAGCTTGTGCCACACCCCGCACAGGGGTAAGATCAAAATTGTGTAGAGTCAAAATGAACTAGCACATAGTTTATCAGCACATGCAATACAGCCCATTTTTAATCTAGAAAGAAGGTTCTTTCTTCATTTGATCCCTCAGTGAAGCAGCTGGCTGGCCTTCTCCATCTCCAAGGGGTTAAAAGGAGTGACTGATGAGACACAGTTACAAGGCCAGTGTGCTATGTAGATACATGGGGTAGTTGGGGAACTGCTTCAGTAGCTTCTGTTTTACAGGTGTACACACTGGGGTGAACTGAGGTGAAGAGGGGGGACATGGAATGGAAAACGGAGGGAGGGAGCCTCTGATTTCCAGGACACAGAAGGTCCAAGTCACCTACAGACAACGCCTTAAATTTGGGTCCACTTCCCAGGAGTAATGGGAGGGTGCCCCACCCACCCCCGGAGTCTGAAAGGCGGGGCTGGGCTTCCAGAAACCCCCTCCCAGTAAGGGACTGCATTCCAGTCCTGCCACTTCCTTTTCCCTCCCAGCCCCTCCCAATCATGCCACGGTCCGCACACACCTCCCTTCCTGCCTCCTCCCACTTCTAGAAGGATCCCCAGGCCCAGAATCACAAAAGCTGATCTGTAAGAATTTTCAACAGTTCTCTTGATGGTTGGGGACGGGGAGAAACACACGTGAACACACACGCCATACCCACCACCAAAATGTTTCACCGCGTGGGGTGAACCTGAGCGGATGGCCAGGGAGAACTAGAACAGGGCTGCTCAATCAAGGCGAACCACACGTCATCTTAAATTTCCTGGGAGCCACATTAAAGGAGATAAAAAGAAGTGCATGATAGTAATGGTATAAGAGGGGGATCCCCCCAAAAATCTAGAATGATCTTTCTTTTGATGTGAGAGGTCAAACAGTCAATCCAAGTTTTTAGCTGGAAGTTTTGAGGTTGCACCACAACATGTGGAAGAAGCTACCCAAGTTGTGGCACACAGATGACTGGCTCTTCCGTCACCACGACACACCTAGCTGCAGCACGCTGAGGGGTCAGCAGTTTTTGACCAAAAAACAGCATGCGAGATTCCCATGGCCCACCCTCCCCATTCACCCGATCTCACCCCCAGCAATTTTGTTCTTGTTGTTGTTTCCCTGGATGACAAAAGTCCTCAAAGGGAAATGTTTTGCTGATGTGAAAGAGGTGAAACAAAATACAGCAGAGGCACTAAAAGGCATCAAAAGCGAGGACTTCAAAACTGTTTCGAGCAGTGGAAAAAGGGTCTCGATAGGTGCATTGCATCAAATGGAGAGGACTCTGAAGGTGACCAAAGTTTAAATAGGTTTATAAGTAAATTTCAGATTTTTTTGGATCTCCCCCAGTATGTTTAACCAATAGGTCCAGAACAGTATTATCTCAACATGCGATCATTTAAAAGAAAGCACTACTACACGGTTTTACACTCCTTAGCACCCTGTTAAGTCGTACAAATCCGGCGAGTATTCCACATCCAGAGCTGAGGCCCGTGCTGCCCTGTTGGTCGGCACAGCTCCAGAGCAAGGCAAAGGGAAGAGAAAGGAAAAGGAAGTGGGGGGGGGAGCAGGGACGGGAAAACACCCTCCAGGCGACAGTGGCCTGTCCCCCTGCCGGGACCGGAGGCTGTCCTTCGCAGGTGAAGAGTGCACCTGGGCCTTGATGTCTCTGATCACTGCACCCCCAAACTCCATGGGCTCTTGAGAGGTGAAACAGCATCCAGGGTGGAGGGGACTTGCCCTAAAAGGGGGTCCTTCTGCAGAGCGCCATGCCAGCTTTCTAGGGCCCACCTGGGGTCCTGAACGGAGCGCTTCCAACCCCGGCCTTCCTGACACCCCCTTTAGGAGCAGAGAGCTGCCAACGTGCTTTGAAGGCATCCTGGGGCAGGGGGCAGGGGGTCCGCACCTGGGAGGCACAAGGGACTCGCAGGGTCCGTGGACCCCCTGGAGCCGTGTGCATGTGCACTGGCCGGTGTCCTCCCAGGCATCTGAGATGCCCAGTGGGAAGGGGCAGGTCCAGGAAGCCCAGCCGGGATGAAGGCTCGGCGCGGGGTGCGGGGCCTCTTACCTTCCTTCAGCATCCCCACTTTGAGGCATTTCATGAAGCGGCAGGCCTGGCAGGACTTGCGCCTCCGTTTCGTGATCTCACACTCGTTGGTGGCCGGGCAGCTGTACTCGATGTTGCCTGTAACCAGAACAGACGGTGTTGCCAGGTGCCATGCAGGGCTCCCCGCTCAGTCCAAAAGCTGGACTGGGGTCAACCGGCCAGACGTCCACTGCCCCCACTCCGAGGTTCCCATAGGGCACTGGTTCTCAAAGTGGGTGCTCCGAGGTACTTGTCGAAATGTTTCCAACTCTTTCAAATACAGACATCCCCGATCCAGAGGTCTGGGTGGGCCGGGCAGCCTCAGCTTTACGGACTGGTCACCCACTGGGCTGGGAAACCAAACTCACCGAGGGGCTGTCCTGGGGCTTCGGGGTACCTCAGTCTCCCCATGTGGCATATGGAAACCATTTACTATTGGATTTTCTGAGAACAAACATGAACCAGGTTCCACTGCTGACAAAGTGCTTCGGAGTAAAAAAACTATTGAGCCCCAGTGACACGGCGCCTGTGTACTGAGTACTCACAATGGCGCAGTGAGCACCCTTACCCCCATTTTGTACTGGTGAGGAAACTGAGGCTCGCAGAGGTCGATCTGCCCAGGGTACCTCAGAGATTCTCTCCCTCGTCCTCTTTCTCTGGAGTCCGGCCAGCCTGAACCTTTGTCTATCCCACTGCCTGCAGGGAGGGGGCTGGAGAGGGCCTGCAGGGAGGAGTCTGCGTGCCCCTCTATTACCTAACAACCCGAACCGTTTCTTAGGCTTGTGTGGCTTCTTGGGAAATGATTGCAATGTTCACATAAGCCTGGTAAATTAAGATAAACAGCAAGGAGGAAAACCCATACATAAACGAATTCGCCAAGCCTTGGCTTAGAGGGCAGTGTAGAACCGGCTCCGGCCCCCGCCCCATCCGCCCGCGTCTCCAGCCTCACTGGCCTGGTGTTCCGCATAATTATCAGTTCCAGATCTCAGAGATCGAGGCTTCGGGCTGCGTAGAACACGCCCACCCTGCTCCCGGCACCTCCTCGCCTGGCCGGCCTGCATCTGCAGGTCTCCTTACATAGGTGTTCCTTCTGCTCCCGGTCGCCTGTTGCAACCATCTGTCTGCTCCTAGACCGGCTCTTCTCTGTAGTTCAAGTGCCTGGCACAACAGGCAGTGCTCAGTGCACCCTGAGCGCTGACACTGACCAGTGCTTATCATGAAGCGACTGCAGTTCTGCTTTACAAACATCGAACCTTCCGTTTCCCCAACAACCCTGGATGTAAACATCGTCCTCTCCATCTTGAGCAGTCGGGATGAGGCAGAGCAAGGGCTTGAAGCCGGGCCGTCTGGCTCCAGTCTGGGCTCCGAGGCACGGCAGCGAGCTCGCAGGGCCGGCCTGGGCCTGCATCAGCCGGCACGGGAACTGGTGCTGCCCCCTGCCTGCTGCCCCCTGCCCACTGCCAACGGTTCACGTTCCGGGGTCTCCGCCCCTCGGCCAGCCTGTCATCCCTTGAAGGAGGGTGGGTCCCAGCTTTGTCAGGGTTGTTGTTCCAGCAGGGGGTCACTAAGTGTCTGCTGATTTGACACTAGCACTCTCCCAGGACAAAAGGACCGAATAATAACAACAAGAACTCAAGCCACAATCTTGACCCTTTGTGTGTGTGTGTGTGTGTGAGAGAGAGAGAGAGAGAGAGAGAGTTTTCTAATTTTATTTATTTATTTTTGTTCCTTTCAATTTGTTTTATGGCCCCAGCGGCTCACTGCCAGCAAAGCCAGGCTGGTGGCCTTGCAATTTCTATAAGTGCCTCCTCGATAAAGTGATGAGATTAATTCATCAGAATGCCTGTGGTCTCTTGAGGACAGTCTAGGGGAGCTCAGGAACAGGAAGAGGCACCTCTCTCTCTCTCTCTCTCTCTCACACACACACACACACACACACACACACACACACCATCACCGTCACCGTCACCACTACCACCACCAGCTAAGCTGTGGTAGGTTTTGGGGGACCTCTCGTAGGACAAGGTCATGGTCAGTGGCTAGCCCAGTTTAGGGCTCTAACCTGAGAGCATGCCCAATATAGACACATTCAGACTCCACTTCAGGCAAGTCACCTAACCTCCCGGGGCCCCAGTTTCCTTGTCTGCTAAATGGGCGCAGTAAGTTCCCTTCTTACACAGTTGTGTGCATTCGATGACAGATGCACCGGCAAGCAAGCAGTCAAGCTTCCTATGCTTATTGTTACATCCAGGCAGGGCTACCAGGGTAGACACAGCCAGAAGACCCCTGGGTGTCAGACTGAGCTGGCCACTACGCTGACAGTTCCACTTAGGAACATTAGGGTGGGTCTTCCACGGCTGGACCTCCGCGCTGATGCCACGTGTCTCTAGGGAAGGGAGGCAGAATGCCCAGAACTTGACCTGGATTTCTGTGTGACCTTGAGGCAGGGATCAAATCCCCACCACAGCTCCCTTTGTTCCCGTGTCCCAGGAGAAGGAAACCCGAGGGGCATCCCCGTCCGCTGTCCTGGAATAGCTGCAGGAGCCCTCTCAGGGGTCAGGGAGGAGGCTGCTGAGCTCAGATACATGAAGGGCGTGTGGGGACGCAGAGGCAGCTGCTGGCTAACATCAGCACCTAAATGGCCCCCATTTCCAGTGGCTGCTGTGTCGCTGGGCTCCACTCCCTTATTTCTCATTGTGGAGGGCAGGGACTGCCCTTTGCATCTCTGTGCCGTCCACCGCCCTCAGCGATCCTCCCTTCCCTCCTCCTGACCCGCTAGCCAGAGGCTGTCATCCCTGCCACTGCCTCCAGCTGCCACGGAACTGGTGAGGACGGGCAGCCTGGGCGCCACTGCCCGTGCTTCTCACCCTCCTACCCACCTGCCAGCTGGGGATCTCCAGCATCTCCTCCCCCCCAAAGGGAAGGACCGCAAAGAAGAAGCACGAAGGTCCAGAGAACAGAAGCTCCAACCCAGGAGGAGAGTCAAGGACGCGTCAAGGACAAGGCAGCCGGCAAACGCTTTAACCAAAACCTGCGACACGACTAAATGTGGACGATGGGAGGATGGGAAATGTGTGTGTGTGTGTTGGGATGGGCTGAGCAACTGGCACTTATTCTTCACCTTTCCTTACAGAAGGTCAAAAGCCAATGCCAAAACTGCTAAGTCAGTTAAGAATACTAGGAACTAAAAAGATAAATGCTAGAGGAAACCTTTTCCTTTTCTTTAATGGCTAACTCTGGACCATGGGAGAAGGGGACAGGATGGGTAGGGTTAGGGATGCTTATTTTGGGAGTTACAAATTCCGTTTACTTCTTAAAACCTATAGGCAGACATTATTTTGAGAGACATTAAAGATGAATTTAAGTTTAAGAAATTGTCCAACTGCTCCTCATTGTGGAAAGAATGAAATCTAACCTCCAGAGCAAAGCCCTAGGAGGCCTTTTGTAATCTGGCCACCGCTGACCAATCCACCCCCAACACCACCCCCACGCCTCCCCCGACCCCACCCTTGAACCCAGGCCCGGGTTGTGTAGGTGGTCTCTTGGAGCCCCCCAACCCTCTCATCCCTCCCTCTACCCGGAACTCTTCCCAGCAAGCTCTCCCACAGCCTTGGGGCCTCAGCTCTCACGTGCTTCTTGGTGATACCTTCCTCCCTTTGGTCCCACATAGGTTTACTTGCTCCTTCCTATTTGCCCCTACAAACCTCATCCACCCCACCCCCCTGACCCTCCCACCCTTCTGCCAGCACGTCAAACAACTAGCTTAGTGTCTCATTTTTCCACTCTGTCCTCTATTCTGAACTGTGTGCCTACTGGGGCTAGAGGTCCTTACGTCTTCCCTCTTTGTAACTCAGGTAGAGGTATCTGGCTCCTGGAAATAACCTGCTGATCAAAGCAAATGAACTGAAAGCAAGGAAACCCACCCAGAGCATTCTAGAATTCAACAGTGACCTCCCTGTTGTCAAATGCAACCCCTGCCTGTCCTGGTCCTTCCTAAAGCTGCAGACACCCCTCACAGGATCTCAAACCCAGTCCTGTTAGGTTTCATCTCTCTTCTCTTTGCGGGGACTCTTGCAGCATCTCAGAGCACCTCTGTATTGCATCGAATTTAAGATGCTTCTGATGCTAAGACTGCACCATTATTTTATGTACGACCAAGAAAGAAAGGAAAGAAAGTTGCCAATCAAACTAGGACTGTGCTTCCTTGCCGCCAGCGTTTTCACTTTTTTCTTATTAAAAGAGCTCTTTGAGATTTATTAAGATACAGAGTTGACCACATGAAAGAGAAAATGCAAGAAAAACAAATCAAAGATATTGCTAAAACTTCTCTGAATGTGATTCTCCTGAATTATTTTTGATTCAAGTCATTGTGTGTGTGTGTGTGTGTGTGTGTGTGTGTGTGTGTGTGTGTTCCTGTAGAGCCATCTTCTCTGCTAACAAGAGAGCTTCTTAAAAGTGTCCACTGTTGTCTTGGGAGTTTCCTTCCAGGTCACTGGCCCCTTTCTGCAAGCTTTGCTGTACCTGTGGGGGCAGCGACAACCTAGGACAGCGACAGGGACCAAGCCCAACTCAGAGATGTGACGTGGGGAAAATGTGCACCTTAGAGCTGATGAAATATGGTAGTTCTCTCCAGTCTCGTCAGGGTCCCGTCCTCCTCCTGCCCCACCCTCACCTTGTTCTCCTTCTTGCTGCGAAACAAGCTCTCCTAGAGGACATATTAAATCAGATCGCTGCCCCCCACCCCACCCCTGTGAGTCAGATTCCCCAGATCTGGGGTGGGGCTGGAAATTTGCATTTCTATCAAGGTCCCAAGCAAAGCCTGTAGCTAGGATCTGGGGACCACACCTTGAGAACCACTGCCCTAGGAGCTCTCATTAGATTCCAAACCCCACTCAAATTCCACTCTTGGGCTCTAGGTCTCCATTTCCAACTCTGAAGGTACATCTTGGGACCTGATCATACTCGACATGCCCCAAACTATATCCATTATCCCAACCCCTTCCTCTTGCCTGCCCTCTGCCACCAGTAAAATTCTTCTTTCTAGGTTTCTTCCCCCACAGTGGCCTCACCACCTCCCTCATAACCTAAATTAGAAATCTCAGAGTCACTGACAGATGACTGGATAAAGAAGTTGTGTCACCTTTACACAATGGAATACTATTTAGCTATAAAAATATGAAATGGGGCCATTTATGACAACATGGATGGATCTTGAGATCATCATACAAAGTGAAATAAACCAGACAGAAAAAGCAAGAACTACATGATTCCACTCATGTGGAACATAAAATTGAAAGCAACAAAGAAAACTCATGGACACAGTCAATAGCTTGGTAGTTACCTGAGGGTAAGGGGGGAGGGAGTGGGGGAGAAGGGACAGGAACTCAAATATATGGTGATGGAAAGAGAACTGACTCTGGGTGATGAACACATAACACAACACAGAGATGATGTAGAACTGTACACCTGCAACCTATGTAATTTTTACTAACCAATGTCACCTCAATACATTTAACAATAAAAAGCTAAAAAGAAATCTCAGAGTCAGGCTCATATCCAGTCACCATTCCTTTTATACTGAATCCACTTCACTAAGTTTCTCAAGCCTCCCCTCTCCTTTAGCCCTTCTGCCACTTGGTTTGGACACCTCGAAATGACTGTAAACTAGATCTCTTAACTGAACTGTTAGCATTGCCTCCTAACTGGTCTGCCCGGCCCTAGACTCCCCCACGTCCAGACCGTCTACCCCATGGCCACCAGAATTATCTTGCTAAAAGGAGAACTGCCTCATTTCCTGCTCAGAAACCTTCCATGGCTTCCTGTTGTCAAGCATAAAACACAGTCGATTACTGTTTGTTTCGTGGTTACCATACCTGCCGGGCACTAAGCTGAACACGCACGTCTCGCTTAACGTCTGCGGTAAGCATCTAGGAGCCGCAACTGTTTACTAGCCCCATCAGTCCCATCGTGTTGACAAGAAAATGAAGGCCCGGAGAAACTAAGGGACTTGCTTATTAAGTTGACACAACTAAGCAGTTGTAAAGTTGGGATTCGAAGCCAGGCGAAGCAGCCCTCAAAGTGACGTGTCACTCCGCACTCCGTGACATAGCCTCTGGGGCCCTTTGACATGCAGCCCGTCACCCACCCTGGGGTCCCCACTTCCCTTAGCCGAGCATTCATCTCCTCCAGGGCCAGCTCTTGCTGCTCTTTCTGCCACCTCTGTTCACCTTGCAGGCCTGCTTAAATGGCCCTTCCTCCAGGAAGCCCTCCCTACCCTGTTGGACCTGTGTCTCCCCTACCTTGCACCCTGGCTGCGTCTCTGAAAAGAGAAATGGCGGCTTGTTCTTTCTCTCCTTCTCCCAATGCCCCAAAGACCGCAAATGGTTTGTGGGTTTAACTGACGCTTTTTGCACGGGTGAGGAAACTGAGGCCACAGGACCCAAGTCCACGCCCAAGGTCAACCGGCTGGCAAGTGGCAGGTCTGGGACAGCACCCCATTCCCGACTTTCTCCAACTCCTGGCTTTGTCTGTGCACCCCCATTGTCTTGTATCCCCGGGGATCCACCAGCCTCATTCTCCAGGACAGAAGGCCTGGAGGTGGTCCAAGGCAGGATAACCCATCAGTCATCCTCCCGCCCGTCTCCTCGGGGAGTTTGCTTCCAAGCCTGCATCTGGGCCCCAGCCGAACAGAGGAAGCACTGTGCCAGGGCCTCCTTCTCACCTGCTCTTCTTCATCTTAAGACAGACCCAGGAGCTGCTCGAGGGCCTCCCCATGACCTGCAAAGTTGGTCACATGCCCTGGGAACTCAAAGAGGGGCACAGGGTGGCTTTACCCTCTGCACAGCCCCTGGTGGCCCTGCATTGTGTATTTGTCAGCAGCTTGCATGCCACCTGGAAGAAAACCCGCGTGTGGCCCTCACCGTGGCCCCTCACTTCACCAGCCCCCATCTCCCTCCACTACGCCCGCCCTCACGCCAGCCACCCCGGCCTTGCTTCCGGTCCGAAGACACATCGGCTGTTCCCTCTGCCTGACGCTGGTCCCAGACTCTTTCCTGGGCTTCTCCCCGGCACGGCCCTCCTTAGCTCTCCGCCTCAGTCAGACCCCCTCTCTCCATCACCTTCGGTCTCTCTCGCTTTTCTCCTTCACAGCACTTGCCTCGGTCTGTCATGAGGCTTCTCCCCTTACCATATTTACTGTCCTTGCCCCCCGGAAGCCACGCCCCCAAAGGCGGGGACCCGTGCTCCACCTGGGACCAGAGAACTAAACAGCTGCTTCGGAAGCTCCAATGGAAGGTAGGAGTTTGCCCCTTAGAAAAAGGTGAGTCTTTATGAGGTCTCGTCGTAGAGGTGCTTGCTAGTCAATCACTTCACGAGGGCTGTCCAGAAAGTATCCAGCCACGTAATAGGACCACGAGAGGCATTTGTGGCTGGGTTTCTCTTTTCCCAGACCGCCCTCGTATATTAAACAACTACCATTTGGAAAGCCCTCAATTAGTGCCAGTCAATCAACTGCATCAGTAACAAAGGGCACAAACATTTTTTTACACAAATTTAGTTACTCCTGAGAATAGGACCTCACAATGACAAACGTTGAACATTAAAAGCAGTATAGTAGCTGAGATATTGTGGAAATTGTGATTGTAAACTGACACAAATAAAAACGAAATGTTCTGATGGCCTAGGGACTCTACTTACTGCTCAAAATAAAATTTCTAGGGGCAGCAGCACTCCCACGCTTATAAAATCTCAAGCGACTACAATGGAGGGGAAGAGAGTTTGCTCTGAAATACTGTGTTAAATGACTCAAAAAGTGACCTCAAGAAGGTCAAGATTCATGTGAAAAGTTTGATAAACCTGCTTTACAAAATGGGAATGGAAAAAGGTTTTCAAAAAATACATTGTTTTACATAATATGACAAAACATGCAATATAAGGAAAATCAACATACTGTTCTAAGTGGACCTTTGACTGTTTTATCTAGATCCCTACAACTTCATACGTACAGACTGGCCAAACTAGTTTGCTTTGTCTTCCTTGGGAAAACGGGGTATCCGTTTGGGGACCAGCTTCTCAGACACGCTGAGCACGCCCTGCGTGTCGGGGGCTGCGGGAGGACGTGGGGCTCCGGGGAAAGCCCGTGCACGTGCCTTGCTGGTCCTTAAGCGCTCACCACCTTCCTGAGGGACCGGACAAGCGCTGGCAGTAACCAGACGGTGTGGTAAGTGTTGCTGGTGTGCTGGGAGGTCTGCAGGAGCATGGAGGGGTGTTACATGTGCCAAAGGAGAGGAGGAAATTGGAGAAGGCTTTCAGGAGGAAATGCCAGCTCACTTGAGACCCCCTAGTAGGCAGAGGCAGGGACGGCAGGGTAGGAGGAGAAGCAGAAAGGAAACTGCAAAATGTAGAAATTGTAAGCACGGGGCAAGTTCTGGGAACTAGAAAGTAAAGCCGTCGGGCGGACCTGCAGCACGCACTGGAGAATGGCGCAAGATGAGGCTGCGAGGTCAGCGTGTGGCAACCCCAAAGGGTGTCCCCAGTCATGTTCTGGAGCTTTGATTTTACCCACCAGCAAGACAGAAGAGGGACACGTTCAGATGTGAGTTCAGAAAGGTCGCTCTGCAGGCAGCACTGAAGAAAACTGGCAGCTGGGAGGCCAGTGCAGGAACTGCTGTAGTCAGGGGCGGCCTGCACAAAACTGGGGGTCGGTGGGGGGATGGACAGGAGCTGTTGGGTTGGGAGGGGGGGTGGGTGCTGGGGGCAGGAAGCAAAGGAAAGGAAAGACCCATTTCTGGCTCACACACTGAAGGAGTGAGGCAGGCACAGAATTGAAAATACAAGGAGAAGTATTCAGTGGTGGAGACATAGCTTGTGTTTAGGACTTGCTGCATTTGGGGGGCTTCTGGGACATCCAAGTGGAAATATTCACTAGGTGTTAAAGGAGCTAGAACTCTGGGAGACGCTGAGGGCCAAAAGCTGTGGAATTGGATCCATCCTGATTCCAGAGGCAACTGAAGCCATGGGCAGGCGGAGCTATTGGGCACATAAGGTGGGTCTAGAACAGAGCCAGAGAGAAGGGGGTTACCGGCAGCCAAAGTCGGTGGGAAGAAATACATAATTTGTTTAAAAAAAAACTGGTAACACTAGAGGTATTTAAATGCTGATCGAAAGAAGGACTCCATAGAGAGTGAGAGGATAGAAGAGCAGAGATGATGAGGAGGGTCTCTGGGAAGTAGGGAGGAGATAAATTCAAGAGCCTGGAGGAGAGGAGATGTCTACCAGCAGTGAATGGGGAGTCATAAATAACTGCAATCAGGGAATCAGAGATACTGCAGCTAGTGGGAGAGAGGGTAGTTCCGGGGCAGCCAGCTGAGGGAGTTCCCAGGGAAGGCTTCTTCTCAACAAAACTGGAGGAAGGGTCGTTGCTGACAATCAGAGAGCGACACGGTCCAGGAGCAGGCTTGGGAGAGGCCCCAGGGGGGCTCCCCAGGAGGCCCCCTCACCACTTCCGTACTGGTGGCCAAGGTTTTATTACTGTGTGGTCAGGAACAGTCTGGAATCTGGTGCTCAGCCCTTTGATCCAGAAAGCCCACTGCCAGCCACCGAAAGCGACTCCATCTCTCAGGGCCAGACCCGCATGGCTCAAATGGAACTTGAGGCGTAAGCCTGAGATGCCAGCACATTCCAGCACCAGGAGAAACGGATCTGCCTAACCAGCAAGTTCACTCCAAGCCGGGGGAACTGCATTGTACTCACAAAGACCACAATCAGAGCCACCAAATGTTTAATCACCTGACTCCCTTGTCCTAGGAGGGCTGCCTCTCATTCTGTGCCTCCAGGGCTGACCAACCCTTCGATGGATACATTTTTCCTTTTGATATGCTAGTAAACTCAATCAGGTTGAGGGTTATCTCCTTTGCCCGTAGCAGTAGCCGTTCAGTCCCTACGGGAGGGGGCCTTTTTGTCTATCTCTGAGCTCATCTACTCTGGGCGTCCCCACAGCCCCCAGCACTGACAACAAACTTCCTTTTATAGCACAGCATAGGCAGGTACAGTTGTAACAAACACTTCCCGTACTCGGTTAGGGGATAGTTACAAGCCCCTTGAGGGCCAGGCCACTGCACCTGCCTTGCACCCTGCTGCAGTGCAGGGGAGGGCACGTTTTTTTCCTGTAAAGGGCCAGGTAGTAAATGTTTTAGGCTTTGTGGCTGGAACTACTCAATGCTGCTATAGGTGTGGCTGTGTCCCAGGACAACTTGACTCACAAAAGCACAGGGCCAGCCTGCAAGCCGTCTGCACTCTGCCCACCTCCTCCATCTCCTCTCCGGTCCCCACAAGCGCTAGCACCTAGCACAGCCAAGCACGCAGTCAGTGCTCAATAAATGTTTGTAGAGAAGAAATGGCTGTGGTCTCGTGCCCCAAATCTACCAGGATGTTCTTGATTCTGCTTGTATTTCTTACGTTGGTGTGACCACTGGACAGAGCAGAATGAAGTGACCCAAGGAAGGAGACGGGAGCAAGCAAGCCGATTCTCAGAGCTTTCCCAGTGTTCACACATGCAGATGTGTGAATGGATCCTCCTACGACGAAAGGCCCTATGTCCAAGTTACTGGGCTTTTAAACACGGCCTGAGTAGCCTTCCCAGTTGGTAGGTGCTCAGGAAGCTGCCCTGGTGCGGAGCCTGGGGCTGTGGCCTGCGGGCTCACAGGCTCGGAGCTCCTGCAGTGCGGGCACCCCTCCGCGCTCCCCGTGCAGGTCCTGACTCGGAGCAGGACTCGACAAAGGCTCACCCGGTTCTCAGCTTGTCTCTGAGGTTACCCAGTGATAGGTCGTGTTTTCCCTCCTTACACTTCTCTTATTTTTCCCAAATTTTGTACCACTATGATGTTCAGGCACAACAGAATTAAAACCTTTGTTGAAACAAAACCAAAGAGTTAATCAAACAACCAGAGTAACCTACCAGCCTTAGAATTTACTCTTCCTTGTTCTAGGTAGAAACTTGTTCCTGGTGATCAACGTGAAACTCTTGTGAGAAAGAGAAGAGACAGAACAGTTCAGGCCTGACGGCACCGAAATGCCGCTGTTTGTCTTCTGACTTCTAGGAAGAGATCACTATCCTGTTCGTGGTAGCAAATATTTAAGACAATTTACAAACTCTTCCCGTGGAAACCTGACTTGCTGAGGGCATGCTCGGCGCCTGGGCCCCTGCCGAGAGGGCAGCCGGGGTTCGGAGGGAAGGGACAGCAGCCCCCCGCCTCCAGAACCCCGGCTCCAGAACGCTCCAGCGCGTTTCAGACTGTGCAGAGGAGAAAATGTCACTGTCTCCTAAAGGGCTGCTTTTCAAAAACTGGCCTCAAAGAGTCCATCTTACCAAGATCATCACATCCCAATTTCGAAGGAAAAACGACTCTTTCAGTAACTTAAATTGGTTTAAACGTCTCATGTTGGTCAAATATCTGATGAATGTTAGGCTGACCGCACGCACCGTTTTAAACGGGACGGAAAACAATAGGACTGCCCCGTTTAAAACGGTCCGTAAGTCAGCCGCGATTAAGTAGATTTTGGACCGGAGGTTTCCAACCCTGTCTGAGGCAGGAGACTTAGAACCAGCACCGGTGCTTTTCAAATCCGGACGTCCCAGGGCCTCCCCGCAGATGGGCGGCACGGAGCTGGCAGGGACCAGACGCGGCCATTGGCGGTGCCGGAGGCAAGCACCGTGCCGATAGGAAGGTGCTCAGTAAATATTTACTCTAAGAAGCTGGTATCCTGGCTCCTTCTGGGGAAGCTTCAGGAAAGCAGAGGCTGGGGTTTTCGGAAAGCTTACTTTTTACTGTTTAACTCTTCGGCACTGGTTGAATTTTTGCCAGGTTTATCTTTTTAATTAAGAGTTCCTTTAAAAAGTAAATATGATCTCAAACTAAAGTAGCTGAAATAATTTAAATCCTGTTAAGTGCAAACAGTGATAGGTTTATTTATATGTATCAAAGCTTGCTC
This sequence comes from Lyroderma lyra, assembly GCA_004026885.1. Classification (NCBI taxonomy): domain Eukaryota; kingdom Metazoa; phylum Chordata; class Mammalia; order Chiroptera; family Megadermatidae; genus Lyroderma; species Lyroderma lyra. The sequence continues at coordinate 55,758 of PVJL010008936.1, forward strand.
CGTAAGTTAAAACAAATTACGTGTTCACTGTCTTAGTAATAATGTCATTTACGTGATATTGTAAAAGTGAAAATAATAATTGCAAACACTTATTGTGCACTTACTAGGTACCAGTGAAGAATCTAAGTGCTCGATACACATTAACTCGCTTAATCCTCTTTCATCAGCTCTGTGTGAAGTAGGTGTGACAGCCTCACTGAAGGAGAAACTGAGGCCCCAGGCATTTCGCTGTAAGGTAATGGATGGAGCTGTCTGACCCAGGAGCCTGGCTGTCCAGCCACTACACCACCCCATCTCAACTAATACGCAGAACCGGAAACACGGCCAATCCCAATGCCCTCCACCAGCTTAATACATAAATTGTCATCTGCAAAGCTCAGTACATAAACTAGTTGCTGAATGAGTAAACTGAGAATCATCCCAGGAAAGCTCAGGCTGCCTCATCCAAAAGGGAAACCGGGAAAGACACCCTCGGGAGGGCCAGGCAGGCTCTGGACAAGGGACTCGGGCCAGGACAGTACAAGTGCCCCTGGGTTTTCTCCAGTCTGGTCTGCAGTGTCTATCCATGGCACAGCAACGGCTCACCTCCATGACCTGCACGAGCAGGGCTCTTTTGTCACTCCTATTGCCAGCACCTAGAAAGGTGACCAGCGCCTCCAAGTGCTCAATAGATACTTGGTGCATGAATGAATCATGTGCTCTGCCCCTGGCCTGCTGCTGTACACACAGGCTGCTCGGCCACTATACGCCCAGCCCTCTCTCTGTGCTGGCCTGCACCCTGAACTTGCAAACAGCCCACCATTATCCCCAATTTCTCTAGGGGTGACTTTACAGAGGGCACCTCTCAGAGCTCTTGCACACCTGCATAGGAAGGACTCCCTGGAGCACCCCGGGACGTGACTCAGCAGACAGGCAGATGTACTGAAAGAACCCTCCAACACAGGCCCCTCCGGGGTCAGGAAGCAGGTGAGTGGGCTGGGGGAGCAGCCCTTCGCTCGGTCAGCCTGAGGCTTTCGCAACAAGAAAAGAGTCTACTCATGTTTCATTTGTGTAATTAAAAAAGACAAAAACAACGTAAGAGGCCCTTTGCATTTCAAGACGCTTGGAATGCTATTTGCACCCCAAATCAGCTTTTGGAGGGACACACATATGAGTGTTCCTCCCTGCCCAGTGAGAGGCACACCTGTGGTGAGGCATTGGTGTGGGTTTCCCTTAGGTTTTCTGGGGTGCCGTATGGGGTTATATGTCATTTCAAAACTGGTCCTGGAGTTAGAGTCCTTGTCCAGACTCCCAGCATGAGATACCGAGACCCTGAGAGAATAAAAGGGGGCCTACAGAACCCCTGCTCCCCGCGCGCAGGGGATCGCTGGGATCCCCGCGGGACCACAGGCCGGGCGCCCCGCCCCCGCACCCCTGCCCGGGCCCTGCCCGGCCGCCACTCACCTTGGATGGTCCTCTTGAAGAAGGCCTTGCAGGCCTCGCAGGACGCCACGCCGTAGTGGTAGCCGGAGGCAATGTCCCCACACACGAGGCACAGGCGCTTGGGGATGGCGTTGAGCATGTACTCGCACTTAATGGCCGAGTCCTCCATGATGCCGCTGGCACAGTCCTCGTAGCCCTTGCGACACGGGGTGCCTCCCAGCCCGGCGCCGGCAAACATGGGCGGCGAGTCCAGCCCGTTGGCGTGGGCGCCCAGGGCCAGGCCAAAGCTGCCGCTGGCATCCGACGAGCCACTGGGGCTGTGGTGGCTGAGGGCATCGATGCCCGAGGATGGGCTGGACGGCTCCGTCTTGATGAAGGAGCCACAGCTGGAGCTCAGGTGCCGGTCGTCTGCGGACATTCTGTTCAGCAGCCTGTGGACACAGAGTGTGGGAAGTCAGACCCGAGGAGGCTGAGGTGTGACACCGTCCCCAGGAATTAGCTTTGGGCTCCCGGGCACCAGAGGGCGGGGTGGCTGGGAGGGGCTCTATGCTAAAGCCTGGGTGAGATAAAATGCTGGCCCGGAGGTCAATCGGTGGTGAAACCGCACAGCCCAAAGCAAGCTTCTGGCATTAATCCCTTAGAATCTTCTGGGTCCTCAAAGAAAAAACTATAAGCAATAAGCTTCAGATGAGGCACCCAGCCCTTTGCAAGTTGCTGACTTGAGGGTGACAAAAAGTGGTGGCTACAATTGAAAGCCCAGGTGTGCCAGGCCCTGGAACAGTCAGCCTCAGGACAATGACCTGATAACCCATTCCACCTGGCCCCACCTCAGGTAAGTACAAACTTGGACCTTCCTCCTGTGTCACCTTCGAGGCAGGGCTTGTGACAAAGGCCCCGGCCAGACTCGCTCCCTCTGGGCTTTGCCTCTGGCCCAGGGCACATCTGGAAGGTGGCTCTAGGCCCCATCTCTCGTTTCCTTTCCCAGCCCCTGAGCAGGCCCCAGCCCCTCACCCCCAAGAAACTGCGCCTCCAGGAGGCAGCAGGAAGGAGCCCTCCAACCCCAAGCCTGTACATCCCCCCTCCCCCCAGCCGTTTCTTAAAGTTAAGTTTCAGCCTTTAACGCCCCTGTCTCACCTGTAGAGTCTCGGGAGTACTGTCAACATGGCAGGATCACTAGGAAGGGTCAAGTTTCCCGGAAGGAAAGCCCCTCCTCCCAGAACCTTGCTGGGTGGGTGAGAAGGCAGCTGGGTGGGACCCTCCCAACTCCCAGCACCCTGGAGGAGGGGAAGGGCCTCTCTCCACAGGGGCAAGAAAAGCAGGGAGATGAAGGTGTGTGCTTAGGGAAGCCCAGCAGCCGCCTGTACTCCAAACCCCTGGGGCCAGCCGGGACCTGGAGTCCAGAGCCTGGTCAGGGTCCACCTGTCCCTGGCCTGGCCTGGCCATGTGGCAGGAAAGAGGAGGCATGGCTTAGGCCCAAGCAGCACATCAAAGGAAACAGGGAAAGATCCCAGAAACACAAAGGGCAGGAGAGGTTGGCGGTACAGCCCCGGGGTTGGAAAGATGACTCTGGGCTGGGAGGGAGGGTCTTGGGGCCGGAGGGTCCACTGGGCAGCAGCCACAGTCCTACCTCCAATGTTGCTGAGGGAGCCTCTGTTTTCTGAGCAGCCCCCTGGGGAAAGGACGGCTCGCCACCTGGGGAAGGGGCTGCCTTCTCACCCCCAGAAAGCCCACCCCACAGCACAACCTTGGCGACACACCCACATCACCAAGTGCGATTTTATGATGGGGGCTGGGGGAGCTTCACAGTCTCTGGTCCCACTAATGAGTTCATGGTGATTAGAAACCGGGCGCTGCAGATACAACGATGGAAGGAACACACAGCCTACCCTCACGAAGTTTGTTGTTTACTGGAATGCAGCGGAGAGGCTCTCAGGTTTCTTCTGCTCCGAATTGCATGTTCTGAGCCCTCTGGTCCTGGGAGACACCTTTCCTACCAGCCCCAGGTTTCTCTCACATCGACAGAGGGTGCCCCAGGTGAGGGTCTCCTCTGGTGCCCTGTCATCTCCCTGGGCTCCTCTCGGCTACCTGTCCCCATCCACCCACCAGTGGATCCTTGGTGTGCCCTCAGGAAAAGCCATTGCTGTGGGCAGGCTTAACCCAGGCAAAATTCTGCCTGAGCAGGCACTTGTGCGCCTTTGACAAGGTCCCTCCCCACAACCCCCTCGCACGGGGCAGGCCGGGAGAGCTGACCAGGTGCTCTGTCATTTGTAATCCCCTCCTGCCCACTGCTGTAGGCACTCTGTGACAGCCCTCCAGCCTCCCCCTCCCCCAGAGCTCCAGAGATTACAGGAGATGCACTTGATATAAACTATTTAGTGAGCATGTATTATGTGCCGGCCACTTCAGATCTGTCTCGTGGATGTACAGGAAACGTGTGCTCTGAGAGAAGGTGGAGAGCCCTGCAGCCACTCCTCGTGGACAGCAGGCCGCAATTGTCCCAACTCTTCTCCCAGCCTCATGGCTCAGATAACCCTGCAGGACATCCCGGGGAGCAGTGCCTAAGTCTCGGTTTCCCTTCCTGCCCCTCTCTTTCTTGGTACAGAAGGGCACAAAGCATCCGGCGGCAAGCTGTGCAGCCGAGACCCGCCCTGTCCAGACCCCACCTGCGGGCCCAGGCCAGTGACCCTGGGGCTGAGAAGGAAGCAGACTTGACCAGCCAGATTTGCCATGAAAAGCCGTGCCTGTGTGGTGCTTCGGTCCCAGCTGCGGTGGGAGGTCTAAGGACCTCATGCCTACAGCTTCCTCATTTCCACGATCGTTATTTTGAGCCCACGAGGACGTCGTTTGAGCCCACTAGGACGTCGTTTCCAGGGACCGATCTGTGCGTCAGGCCCCACCTGTGTGCTAAGTGCAGGCCAGAGAGCACGAACGCGACAGGGGCGCTCACCAGACAGACACTAAACACACACAAGTGCGCCGAGCTCGGGAAAGGGCCAGGTGGACGCCACGCCGACGGGGTCTTGCTGGTCTTGCTCAGCCATTCGGCTGTGACGGTCAGACGTTGCCAAATATTCTGGGGCACAGTGGGGGGTTTGCAGGGCGTGTGCACAATAGCTCCCAGTTGAGAACCACTAACTTAGACATATCAGGAAAGAGGGTGGGCAAGGGGCATTGATGGTGTCGTTTGGGCAGAGAGAACCGTGATGTCAGAAGGGTGGAACTGGGTGGAAACAGAGGGGTCAAGGATGCGGTGGCCCCTGGGGCTGGAGGCTGAGGCAGAGCAGGAGGAAGGGGAGAAAAACAGGGAGGATGAGGGCCTGGGTCAGGGAGGATTTCAGAGGGGAACCCCAGTGCCAGGTCCAGCAGAGAGTGACCACGGGGCGCCGGGGAGGTGGCTGACACTTGCGCTCTGGGGAGCAGTCACGTCGTGTCCATCATCTGCGGTTGGCTGAGACCCAGTTCCCAACTGGATCGATGACTATTGACTTTATGGGGAGGGGACGGATGCCACATCCAAGCAGCCTTTAGGAGAGCAGTGGACAGGGGTCGAAGCCCCTCAAGGCATTGTTTTCCCTGCGATCCGTCTCAGAACAGGAGCGTAGCCACAGCCGCCCTGGCCTCCGTTTCACCACCGTCTGATTAGATACGGCTGCCCTCCGAGTGTCCAGTGTGGGGCTCCACACCCCAGAGCAGCCTGAGCTCCAGGGGGAGCCGGAGCCGACCGGGGGGCTCTCTATCTCTGCTGGACATCACTCTGCCGGACAGCAAAGTAGGTTGAAGATTTTCCCAATGCAGAGACCAACAGAACCTCGCAAGTTCTGAATGAAGCCCACACTGTTGCGCTCTTCTGCCATGGACCTTTAGAGGAAGAGAAAGTCCAGGCTATCACCACGAGGTCATCCTAAGTTTGTAAACTAGAATCTCGGGGATCTGTGCCCCTCAAGGTGGCCTGCTGGTGGGAGGCAGCAGGAGAGGAGCGTCTGGAAGAACAGAAGCTCCTGGATAGAACGGGATGGACGGGCCTGATTAGCTGGGGCCTGGCTTGTTTTCCTCTGCAGGGTGGACCCACCCCCTACTCTGGCATCAGATGAGCCATCTGCACACAGTAGCTGTTGACTCTGAGTCAACAGGTCACCCTCTCTGGGCCTCAGGCTCCTCATCTGTAAAAGGAGCTCAGTCACAGCGCTCCTGTAAAGGGTCATCGTGGGCGAGCATGCGCGAATGCAGCGAGCACTCGGAGGGTCTTGTCTGCTGTTGGGGTTCTCTCAGAAAATCCAGCGGCTGGTTGCCTGTGGTTCAACCCAGCAAAACTCTTCCTTCCACCAAGTCCCCAGATCTAGAACTGAGATAATTCCACAAGGAAATTGCTCTTTACAACGGGTGATGCGGTTGGTGAGGCAAATGAAGAGAATAAATAAGCCTGAAATCTACAGAAGAAAAATGGTTTCTGATCACTTCAGAGACTCTTAGGTACACTTCCTTAATTACTTTGCAAAGCAGGAGCCGCCTGAAGCTATGCATGGGAGCCAGACCCTCCAGCAAGGCGGTGTTTGTTAGGAACCAGCCCCTCCGGCACCCGAAAGTAACACAGTTGAACTTCCTTTAGAAATAGTATTAATGAACGCGGAATGAGATGTTCGTGGAGGAGAGGATGGGGAGGAACCTGTCGCTAAATGTGAATAACTGTCAAGGCCCCAGCATTTCCACTGGGACCTGGATACAAGGGTTCTTACTACATGAAAGGGAGGAAGAAAGGAGGGAGGGGGGAGAAAAG